>CM062626.1:28831497-29073997 GCA_025617555.3 Puccinia polysora
GAAAATGTACAAGAAGTAATTGCCCAAAGATTACATCAAACCAATAGGTTCTTCTCTCACCTATAAGCTCAATTGGACTGACATACGGTCTAAATTAGATGAGAAAGGAGCGTCAGGAATTCTGATTGGTTTCAACCCTTGACTTCTCTCTTATAAAATAATCAAATCATCTGGAAAAATAATAGATACAAAGCACGTCATATTCAATGATCAGAAACCAATCAAGATCCTTGAAAAATTTGATCCTTCAGAATCTCCCAAATCCCCTTCAATCTCCTTGACTTCAAACACAATCCTAACATCAACGGCTCAAGATTACCATGAAATCAAGGAGGAATTGCCAAGTGAATCCTCCAAGATTGAGAGTGACGACAGTCCCGCCAACAAAGCATTGGTGGAACACAATCTTCAATCCACTCTGCAAAATCAAGACCAGATTTCCAAGATGGATAGATATGGGTTCTTTTCAGATAAGCTACCCAGCAACCTACAAGAAGCAATGCAAATTCCTCACTGGCGGGAATCTGTGGCTAAAGAATTCGCCACAATTGAAGATCAAGGCGTGTGTGAAGATGCAGAAGATGATGAGGTCACCAACCCGCTGAACACGGTTCCTGTCTTCAAGATCAAACTCAACTCTCATGGCAAACCCAAAACTTACAAAATCAGAATATGCGTTCAAGGCTTTAGCCAAAGTAACGGCCTTGATTACCTCAAAACTTATGCTCCCACAGGTAAAGCCGCTTAACTTCAAGCATTTCTCACCTACGCCGCGGAAAAGGGTCTTAAACTCCTGCAACTTGATGTTAAAGGTCTGTTCCTGCACTCTGAACTGGAAAAACAGCTTTTCATCAAAACTCCAATTGGTTGCAATTGCAAGTCCAAGTATCTTCAACTCAAGAAGTCCCTGTATGGACTCAAGAAAGCTCCTCAAAACTGGTACCGTATGTTAAGCGACTGGATCAGATCTCAAGGATTTGCAAAATTGGAGTGTGATCCATGCTTGTACATTGGGAAGGATGGTAATTCTGCTGTGTTTTTTCACGTGGATGACCTGCTGGTAGTAGGAGAGGTTGATTGCTTCAAAGAGGCCTTTCTCACCAAGTTCAAGAACTTGTCAGCTGAAAAACCTAACAGCCTCCTGGGAATGAAGGTTTTTTTGAAAGATGGGCTCATTCAATTATCTTTGCCGCTTCACATTGAAAAAGGTCTAAGTGAAATGAATCTAGTCAAGTGCCAACCTGTATCCACTCCTCTCACTCCCCATTGCCACCTACCGCCAGCTGACAACAACAATCATCAAAAATTCTTGGATTTGAATGTCAGTTATTGCTCTCCAATGGCTTTCTGAATTTCATTGCAGGCCTTGCTTGTCCTGACATCAGCTTTGCTGTGTCTAGCCTGGCAAGACACTGTGAGAAGCCTGGTTTGAGACACTGGAACAAGGTTTGTCACGTGTGGAAGTATCTGGACCAAACCAAAGACTTAAGTCTCACTCTTGGACATTTTTCAATCTCAGACCAACTCATCTGCTTCAGCAACGCCACCTGGGGTGACAACCCTGTGTCAAGAATCTCTCAGGGCGGGTTCATCTGCTCCTTCAAATGAAGCCCTTTATACTGGCCCAGCCAAAGGCAACAAAAAATTACCCGTTCATCAACAGATTCCTAGTGCGTGGCAATATCCAGCTTTCACCTAGAAGCACGCTGGTTACAACAGCTTGTCAAAGAAGTGTATTGAACCAAATTCAAATGTCCACTCCATCTCATCAATAATAAAAGTTTGGATGACAAAATCAAAAAGTTTGGATCAATCTCGAAGGCCAAGCATATCAACCTCAAAACCAAGAGTCTACAGAACAACCTGAACAATGGCCTTATCAAACTCAAGCTGGTTCCTTCCCTCTTGATCATGGCGGATGCTTTGACCAAAGCCGTCAATAAATCCTCAAAAAATTGGCTTTTAAATGCTTTTAGCTCTTCAGTCCATTGATTGATGAGTTGAGCAGGGCTTTTAGAATCTAAATATCATTCTTCTCTGATTTTATCTCGCAGATGTTCTCTAATTCAATCTCATTCACTGTCTCTGGATTATCAGTTGTTGTGTGCACATTATTGTTGAGAAATGTCTCAACCTCTTGACTTCTCATATGTCACCCACTTGCCTGTGCGTCCTGTGCGTAAACTCCAATCCCTAAACCTTGCAACAACTCTCTTGATTCGACTTTGTTGCATCAATCCTACTCAAGAACTCAAGACGCTCAACATCAACAAATCAACGTCCACTTAGTCAAGACCAACAACTCAATCCAATTGTTGGTGCTCACCATACAACTTATCTCAACTCTTGACAGACAACCATATCCTATTGAGGCAGCCAGCTTGATCTCAGTAAGATTGAGTTCTCCAACTCATCAATCAAATAAAACTCATCTATTTCCTATGTAATCTCTCAAGGCGCTCTGGGAAAATCTTTGTTGACTGTTGTCTGGCTTGTCCTTTTCATCTACCCTGGCTAAACTCTCATCCTTCAATTCAATCTCACTCCTTGAGTTCAGCCAGCTTAGATCCCTGTTTTTTGTTTTCTATTTTAAATCCTTTTCCTATCTCTGAGAAGCATTGCACTCATGCCTATTTGTTTGAAATTGAAGTCAGTCTGGTCTTGGTGACCAATCCAACTTTTATCACCTCCCATTCTTTTTTTAGTGGCTCAATCAGAGCATCAAACTCAGTTTTCCATAGTTTGAATTTTTTTTTCAAATCTCATTCCCATTTTAAATTTCTTGTAAAAAAATTTTAATTCATAGAGTTTTTGAATATTGAATTAACTCAGTTGGTGTCCTTAATTAAATTATTCAATAAATTATACCTGGACAGATCCCACAAACGTTCTGGAGGGTTAATTTAGACCCCCCAGATCATCAATTGATATTCACAGGCCTTCAAGGTCCCAAGAAGCCATCAATTGGTATGTTTCATCCCCCAGGCACCAATATAAACCTTAAAAATGCTTCAAAATTTCCTGGAATTGGAAAGAATGCCAGTTGGAATTTTAATAGCACAACAAATTCCTATAATGACTCCAATCACACCTATTGGTGTGATTTTAGCAATTTTTGTTTTCTAAAATCAAGAATTTGGCATGTGGTTAGCGATACATTTGGCGTGATTATGGCCTGGGCCCAATTTGAATGTTGGAATCCTCAAAATTTAAAAAAGTACTTAAATTTCCTCTTTAAAACCCTTGAATCAACAATTTAAATTACTTCCTAATGCATTTGATCTTTTATACAAAATTATGGATAAAAGGGTTAGAGTTTCCTGGGTAGAAGTTGGGAAACAATCCAAGAAGAGTGATGTTCAAAATTGATTGAATAATTTTCCATTCAAGTTGAATGTGATTTTGAATGTGTTCTTTGAGAATTGTTTGAGTATTTTGAAAGCATGTAGAAAATGCTTGATAAATTTCTTTGAGTATCAAGTGGTTTTGATATTGGTTGATTCTAGCAACAAATCATCTCTGAGTTGAGAAAAGTGAGCAGGGATTATGTTTGTATCCAAAGGTGCTTGGTAATTTCCTGCTGCTTTCTCAAGGTAGGCTTTAAGGTGAATTCAAAGCTCCCTTAAAGCCTTGAGCTATTTGGAAGATGTTTATTGCTTTTCAGTTTGAATGGATCTAAATAAAAGATTCTGTTCAAGTACAGTTTGAAAAGCAGTTTGTTGAGTAGATAATACAATGAATTTCTCTAGGAAAATTTGGAAAAATCAATCCAAGGGTCTAAGTTTTCCTGTTGAAACTTGATGTAAAGTTGAAGATATTTTTCAGGAATTTTATTTCATTTTTTCTTGTGGCTGTCTTATTTGTGGTTATAATCGATGGATTTTCTCTGTTTAATCTTGAGGATTTTTAAAATAAAGCTCCAGGAAATGTATAAGGCTAGGGAGCCTCTGTTGCTGAAAATATCAGCAGGAAGAAAATATTTACTAAATAAAAATTGAAGGAAAAACTTTTGAAACCTCTTGAAGTTATGGTAAGGTTTTGTAAATTGAAAGATTAATATTTGAAGATCTATTTAGAACCAAAACAATGGCATCACAGCAAGAGGGTGGAGGTAGTTGGGAGATATGTACCATGGAAATAGGCACTTGAGAGTTTTTGGGCTTGGGAACAGGTTGAAGAAGACAATAAAGCTTGTTTTTAGTGGAATTATTGAATTTGCAGATTTTAAAAGCCACTAAAAATATGAAAATGATTGTTTTCATTTTCAGAAAAAATATTTATATGAATAAAATTTGGCTAGTCTCAGTACATATGAAATTTCCAGAATGTGGTGATATGAGTTAATCTTTGTCAATACAAAAATTGATCTTGTTCTTTTTAGGAATTAATATTTTATTTTTTGAAAAAAAAAGGATGATTACTGCTTTCTGCGAATTCAAAAACTTCTTTTTTGGTTGTCAGAGATGATTTGAAAAGTATTTTTTGGTGAGCTGGAAATTTTTGATGCACTGAATTTTTTCTTGTTTACAAGGATGGTATAAAATGAAAACATCTAACTTCAAAAGCAGATTTCCCCAGAAATTATTTATCAATTAAGAAGTTCAGAAGTAAAAACACATTTCAATGAAAAAGGTTTTGTGAGAATGGAGAAAATAGATTAAAAGCTGAGAAGAAATCCACAGAAACTCTGTAACCCATGAATAATGAAAATAAATTCATTTCAATGAATATCTGAAGTAACATTATTGCTGAAAGGCAATTGATATAAAGATGAGAATTTTGATATGATATTGGATAAAAATTAGGTGATTTTATATTTAAATATTTTTAGATTGAGATTTATATGAAGAAATAGAGATCACAGAAAGGGGGCCTAACACTGAAAGAGAATACTAATTGATTCATTACTAAAATTTTTAGTCCTCTAGGAACAAAATACAAATAATTATTCAGATTATGGGAAAGGGGAAAAAACTATGGAATTTGAAATAATGTTTCTATGGGGACCAAGATTTTTTCCAATTTGGCCAGATAATAACACTGATAAAAATCCTATGGATTTCCTATAATTCAAATGTGGAAATAGATAATAGTCACTTATAGATGATACATCAAATATCCATTGGGGATATGTACAAATATATAATATAAGTCCAATAGGGCTGTCAATGTGTGGTACTCCACTCCAATTTCTTCTGGACCTTGTTTTTTTATATTATTTCATAATAAACTCATGAAGAAAGAGGCTAGGTTCAATATTATCACAGTATACTCAATTATTTTATAATTAATGAATTCAAAAGGTAAATTGATCTATAGTAAACCACTCAGGTTGCCCCAAATTTCTTCCCGGTTTTCAAGATAGTTGAAGATTAATCAATAATCTTCTTCTCAGCACCTCCTAATTATAACATAGAAATAACTAATGTTTGAAAGCATAGTATTGATAAATAAATATTGTTGAAAGAATTAGTATGAGAACCTATGCCCCCTTTCTTTTTTTTATTTAGTGCTATAGTATCCTTAATACATAGAGCTCCAATACTGAACAGGAACACTTCTTAACTGCCCCCATACCAGAAAAATTATCAAATTTTCCTGCTCCTTCTATAGCTTAACAGGAACCTTCTCATCTGCTCCCATAACTGCAGAGGTCTCCTCATAATTTGGCATTCCTCACTCAGGAGATAGGACCCCATTGTTAAAAAATTCAAAAACCTTCTTAACTCCTTCCATATTAAAACAATATTCTCAAAAATCCTGAAATTCTTCCACATTCCAAAGCCTCCTTAATCCCTTCCACATGTACACAAGACTCTAAACTCCTTGAAAACTTCTAAAAGGCTCAAAAATTATTAAATTTTTCCACCTTCTCAAGCAATCTGAACCCCTGTTACACCTGAAAAGTCCTCAAACCTTCTTATCTAACAAATATATTGTTAACAAATCTCACTCTCAACCCTAATTCAAAAATAACTTGGTTTTCCATTTCTTCTTCCTCTTTTTCTTCCCTGTCTCATCCATGTCACTGAACCGTGCTTCCTGAAAAGATCACCTCCTCAGTATGAATACTCCATCAACTCAAGGGGGATCCCAGACTACTTGATGGCGCTTGCTCTCTCTTTCTTTCTTCTCATTCATTGTCTCTACTCATTATTTTCTTTATTCTCTTACTCTTACCTTCTCCCTGAACAACTTCTCAAACTTCAACATACTCAAAATCTCAACTACTCAAAATCCCAACCTTGTATCCTCAACCTAAGTTCTAGTTAGCTTTGTCTGATAAGAATAACCACAATTTTTCTCATGTTCTAACTGATTGTGTATCAACTCTGACAGTTCTTGATTCTTTATAAAAAATTCATCAGTCTGCCATCAAATCTTTTCATCATCTCATAGCCTCAATCAAAACTCCATCTCCTTATGCAATCTACCAAAATTTCTTGATGTTTGTTTCTTCAATCTCTCTTATTCTTTTATTGACATGTCTTCATTTTCTTACTTACTGATTGTTGTCATGTTCCAGCCCTCTTGAAATCTTATTTTCTTTTGGTTTCCTCTTCAATCTTAATAATCCAACATGGTCAAAAGCCAAAGGACAAACCGACCACTCTTACCAAACCAATGGAGGGATCAATCTCAAGCAACAATGGATTCAGAAAAATCATTCTCAAAGCTTCTCTCAAAGCTGTCCCTATACTCACTGGCAAAAACTACTCAATTTTGAAAGACAAAATGACTATGCTGCTGGAACTCAAAGGCGTAAAAGAAGCCTTGGAAGAAAATTCTTAACAGCTTGGATTGACTGAAAACATGGAAATTTGTGTCATCTTACTTTCTTGCATTGACTCCATCACTTACAAGAATTTAAGAAATAACTTCAACATCTCCCCTGGAAAACTTCTATGGTTAACTATCAAAGAAAAATTCTCCTCTTCTCAAACTGCCAATTATGCTTGAATTTTTAATGAATTCCTATATCAACAGTTAAAAACAAATGCTATTAACTCCTTCATCACTGACACCAAAATCTCTATGAAGAAAATTCTGGACGTGGGAATTGACTTGCCCAATGATATACTCTTGTATCTAATCCTCTTCAAATTTCCGTTGTCTCTTCATTCTCTCCGTTAACAAATAATGCACTCTGGAAAGAATTTCACTGTCCATCTTGTTCTCAATCACTTTATTCAACTCAAAAACAAATCCAAGTCTAAGTCAAAGGAGATCAAATCCAACAATACCGCTGTTATAACTCCTCAAACCCCCAAGAAGCCCGTACCGCGCAAACTTCAATTCAAAAGAGGCTTCCACAATCCCCTTTTCCCTGATCATTCCAAGGACAAATGCTGGCAAAAACATGAAGATCTTGCTCCATACTGGTGGAAAGAGGCTCAACCTAACTGGAGAGCCCAACTCAAGATTCAAATTCCAAAGGCAAAAAAATTGCCCACTATCATGCATTGCTTACAACGTGGATTGAGGATATCAATCCAATAAATCAAATCATTCTTGACTCTGGTGCCTCCTGTCACATGTTTAATTCCCCTGACTTCTTTTTTCATTTAATTGACTTTTCTGGAAATGACTTCATCAACACCGGGAAAGAAGGCGCAAAACTTCCTATTAAAGGAAAAGGAACAGTTAAGCTCACTTGGAAAAACTCAGTGGTCACTTTAACGGATTGCCTTTTTGTTCCAGATTTAGTCATAAATCTCATCATTCCTGGTGAACATATTTTGTCTAAGGGATGCTCTCTTGTGTCAAATGGCCGCCAATTCCAATTTTATTCCAAGAACTCCCCCGTATTTTCTGGCTTCATTCAAGAGAATTTTTTTTTCTCAACCTTCCTTCTCTCTATGGCTCTAATTTCAAACTCTGCTACCTATCACAAAACAATTTCACAACTGACAAGATCAAATATATTCACAAATCTCTTGGACACGCCAGTCCCTATTGTCTTAAAAATCTCTTGCCCAATCTCTCTCCAGACTCTCTCTCCAATTTCCAATGTGAATATTGCGTTTTCTCTAAAATTACCAAGTTGTCTTTCAAGAATATCCAATTTCCAACTTCTGGAACTTTTGAAAAACTTCACATCAATCTTATTGGACCCATTACCCCCTCATCTTGCAACAATATGAACTACATCATGTCAGTGGTCAACAATTAATCTGGATATATCTCTGCTATTCCACTTCAACAAAAATCAGACCCAGGTTATCAGCTTAAAATCATTCTCAACCACAAACATCAAAAACAAAACTTCTTCCCTGCAACCATCTGTACTGATGGGGGCAGAAAATTTTCCTCTTCAGTTCTCAATGACTCCTTCACTGCCAACTCCATTCATAATCTTGTCACTGAACCCTATCATCACAAAAACAATGGAAAAATCCAAAGAACTAATCAAAATCTGACCAAATCAATGCATGCTATCCTCCAGAGCTCCAAGGTTCCTCTTAACCTATGGGCCAAAATCTCCAAGATGGCTTGTCTCACCTTGAATCAAATTCCCAAAAATTTTTGTTCCCCATGTTCTTATCATATATTTACTAAAAAAACTCTCCCATACAGCTACTTTCATCCTATTGGTTCCAAAGTTGCTTACTTAGAAAAAAACTGCTTGTGGAGAAAAATTTAAAGACCACGGTCTCACCAGAACTCTTGTGGGTTACAACCCCAGTTTTTTATCTTATCAAATCCTCACTCCTGAAAATGCTATCATATCTTCCAAAAATGTCAAGATTATCAAAAATTCTCCTACTTTTTCTCCTCCTGCTCCTTCCTCCACTTCCTTTATAGATGAACCACTTTTAATAAATTTGGAAAAAAATTTTTATCTTCCTCTTTCATCTGTTCCCCGGCTTCATCTTGCCAAAACTCCCAATTGTTCTTGTTCTAACCCCAATCATTCTTATCCTCAGCCCAAGAAACACTCTTCTGATTCATCTTCAGATTCTTCTGACAAACTGGCTAGTCAATTAGACCCCAGATATGGACTAAGAGGTTGATCCTGTCTCAATCCTACTCAATGTTACGGCTACCACCACTACTACGTTCCTGAAACCTTTGAACAGGCAAAAAAATGGTACAATTTCCCCAAACAGGATGCTTCAATGGACTCTGAACTTAATGTAATAGAAAGTCTTTCAGTGTGGGATGACAACAAAGGACCGGAACCCATCAATCCTCTCAACACAACTGGGTCTATTGACTCAAGGACAACTGTCATGGTGACCCACTTGTATACAAGAGCCAACTATGCGTTCAGGTATTTGATAAAATCTACAGCCTAGACTATCAAGACACCTTTTCACCCACCGCAAAAGCTGCTTCTCTTCAAATGGCTCTTCTCTTTGGGTTATACCACTCTCTTCCTATCAAGCAATTTGACGTCAAGAGTGCTTTTATACATGCTCCTCTATCTGAAAAGGTAATTATAAAAACACCCAAAGGTTCAAAAAGAACATCCAAATATCTCATCCTCAAGAAATTGCTCCTTGGACTCAAGGAAGCTTCTGCAAACTGGTTTCACACTCTAACATCTTGGATTTGAGAGCAAGGCTTTCACAAATTGATTTCCAATCCTTGTCTTTACATCAATTCAGAAATCAACTCAGTTTTATTTTTTCATGTCAATTATCTCATTTTAGTACGCTCTGGAAACAACTTTAAAACTGCCTTCCTCAAGCAATTTCCTAACTCAATTCACCACAAACTTAACACAATCCTTGGTATAAAATACAAGTGCACCAACAACAAAATCATGCTTTCCCACCCAAAACACATCAAGCATGGTCTGGAAGAACTTAAAATGAGTGATTGCAACCCATCCTTTATTCCTCTCACAGATAATGAAAACCTCACTCTTGCCTTGGATGAAGAAAATGAGGAATTTAAATCTCTTAAAATCAACTACAGATCAGCCGTATGTCTCATGAAATACGTAGCTTGCCTCACAAAACCAGACCTCAGTTTTTTTGAAGTCTCTAGCCTGGCTAGATTCTGTAAAAAAACTGGAATCCCTCACTGGAGGGAAGTCAAATGTTGTTGGAAATATCTCAAGACTAGAAAAGGCCTCAAACTCACCCTTCAAGTCCATACCTCAAAAACTCAAATCAAATTCTTTAGTGTTGCCACCTGGAGTGAAGACTTGGAAACTTGACGCTCTCAATCTGGCCACTTGTCTCTCCTTTTTGGTTTTCTCATCTTGTGGATCAGCTATTGACAAAGAAATGTTACTCATTCAACAACAGAAGCAGAGTTGAACCCATTAGTTGATTCCTTTCTGGAAGCTATTAGGATGAAAGAGCTAGTAGTGGAGCTCTGAGAGAAATAAATCAAACCAAGTCTCCATTGTATTGATAACAAAGGTCTCAACAACAAACTTAGGAAATTTGGTTGCAACTCTAAGACTCCCCACCTCAACATCAAAACCAAAGCCTTATGAGAGGAACTCTCCCTAGAAAATCTTATTTTCAAATTAATTCCCTCTCTCAAAAATGAAAGCCAATGGCCTCACCAAGGCTCTTCCTTCCAACATACTGGAAAATCTACTCAACCTTATCAACCCCTCTCAATTCTCATTTTCTTCAGTCCTACAAGCCATGGGGGGTGTTTTAAAATCTCACTCTCAACCCTAATTCACAAATAAATTGGTTTTACATATCTTCTTTCTCTTTTTCTTCCCTGTCTCATCCATGTCACTGAACTGCACTTCCCAACACAATCACCTCCTCAGTGTGAATACTCCATCCACTCAATGGGGATCCCAGATTACTTGATGGAGCTTGCTCTCCCTCTCTTACTTCTCATTCATTGTCTCTACTCTTTCTCTTCTTTATTGTCTTACTCTTACCTTCTCCCTGAACAACTTCTCAAACTTCAACATACTCAAAATCTCAACTACTCAAAATCCCAACCTTGTATCCTCAACCTAATTTCTAGTTAGCTTTGTCTGGTAAGACTAACCATGATGTTTTTCATGTTCTAACTGATCATGTATCAACTCTGATAGTTCTTGATTCTTTATAAAAAAGTCATCAGTCTGCCATTGAATCTTTTCATCCTCTCATAGCCTCAATCAAAACTCCATCTCCTTATGCAATCTACCAAAACGTCTTGACATTTGTTTCTTCAATCTCTATTATTCTTTTATTGACATGTCTTCATTTTCTTACTTACTGATTGTTGTCATGTTCTGGCCCTCTTGAAATCTTATTTACTTTTGGTTTCCTCTTCAATCTCAATAATCCGACATATATCAGGGATCTTTCCATGCACTTTCTCTCAGAAACCTTCTACCCTGGAAATCATATCTGAAGAAATCAAAGATTATTACCACCAAATCCTATTCCAGGAAGTTTCTGTCAGCAGCAAAACATTGAAGAGGCCCCAGTCATCACAATGATATTATATGTACTTTATAACCCCTCCAAACAAGCAACAAACCATTTCCAAGTTATGAATCAGAACTATCATCTATCCCCATCAACATTTCTCCACTCAAAAACACCAAAAACGCTCACCAAATATCATTCATTAATTATCATCCATTATCATCTTTCATATTCAGAAGAAATCATTATTATTAGTTATGAAATATATCAGAGATAACAATAAGTATTATTCAAGAAGAGTTCTCATCAATAATTTTCCTTCAGAAATTTGATACAAAGAAGGCTGAAAAGGGAAATAATCTCTCCTTAAGTAAAGTATCAGTTAAAAAATATTGAAGGGTTTAGTAAGAGTTAAAGAGAGCATACCTAAAAGCATCTCTTTAATCATAAATTTAGAGACCATCTTGTTTATCAATTTTTCCATTCAGCTGAAATAATTAAGCATAGAATAAGTAATTATTATTTTAATCAACTCATTTTTTCATCATCAAATTTTATATTTTATAAGTAATCCAATATTGATATTACAGCACATATATGTAAACATGAATGAGATTTGAAAATAAAAAATATCTCAACCATTACCAAATCAATCTTTCCATAAACCTCAATCAGTGATTAATAATAACACTGTTGTAACCATAACTTGACTCAGCCATACTCAACCCTCAACCATACTCATTCTAGTACAATCTACCTTCCACCCCTGGATCTACATACTGCATATCCCCTAAGTAATCTCCCAGGCATACTCTCCACCTCTCTATGGCTTGGTTCGTCCCTATCTCTCCTTCAAACTCTGTCTGGTATGAGAAGTACACAGAAAACCCATAGTACATACTCCTGGCTGGACAACCCATAACCCGTTTCAGTACATGACCTTCCTGGACAGGCCCATAATCAATCTGTCAAGCTACAACCTTCATCCCCATTGGTCAACATGTAATGCCATGGGCCTCTCAGCCCAGCAACAGCCATCTCTCCTCAAGGCCTCCTTCCAGTTCTCACATATACTGGCCTCTCCTCTCCTCCTGGACTAATTCCCCTCAAGGAATTAGTATACTACTTCTTATTGGTTAGTCCCTCATCCAATAGGTGTCATCTCAGCACAAGAAAGCCAACCAGCCTACCTTACTCATCTCACCTATCCCTCTGTTGTTACTCTTACAGGATTCCCTCATCACAATCCTTCAGAGCCTTACTCCTGGATTCTTCTCCTCATCATTGTCCTTACTCTACATCTCCTCTTCATATGCAATCAATCTCTTTATCTCTATCCTGAGTTCTGTGAGCAGTAGTGCCCCTGCCATCAGCCCCTTGCACGCCAGGGGCAGTTGTGACAAACACTGACAAATACAAGGTATTATCATATCATTTATGGTGTTGCAAGCTTGTCTGGGCAACAGAATGATGGTTAGTTTTTATTTTATTTTATTTATTTTTTTTTAGATTGTTTTTTCTAATATTTTTGATTTCTGACCATTGACACTTTTGAGGGGAAGGGCAAAACTAAAGCCTTCATGAATGGTCCTAGGTGGATGGGAGCCCTTGCAATAGAGGTTGATTGCTTAATGGGGGAGGGGGGTGGATCAAACGCTGAAGTAGGTGATGATATTGGGGAATGTTTGGCTTGTTTTAATAAAATTGTATTTACATGTTTATCAAAGAAATAAAAAAAATATGTCAAAAATTTTGCCCCCAATCATCAATTTGGTGGGCATGGCCAATTGGGTTGGGTATTGGCCAAGCCAAACTTTGGCCCAACCCAACTGAACTTGGGTGTGTGCCAAGTTGTGCTTGGCTATGTGCCAAGTGTGCTTTAGGGGGTGCCGAGTGTGCTTTAGGGGGTGCCAAGCGGGCTTTAGGGGTTTCCAAGCGCACTTGAACAAAAATCAGGCTAACTTGGGAATGTGCTCAGACAAGCGTGAACTACCATAATTGCAATCATTCCTGTTGTTAATTATGAAATCACATGATATGCCCAGGTGGGATGCTCCATCAAGCACCATTTTGATTGAAAACCAATGAAATGGGCACTCTAAGGGCAAATGTCTATTCAAGAGAATCTGTCTCAAAATCAGCACATTTTTCCCCATTGCTTCTCATTACTCAATTGGGCAACACTGTGTTGTAAGTCTGACTGTTGTAGATAAACCATTGATTTTTTCTACTGCAAATCCTAAGTGATTCATTACTTCTGTCAAACAGCCAGGTTTCTAATTCCAGAAAGAAGCAATCAGATCTTAGCCAGTCACTAAGATAAAGATTTTCTTATCATTTCTACTTTAAGGGGCTAGTGCCTACATAGATAACTGTTGTATGTGTTAACTGTTTCTGATCTATATTTCCTTTTCCTGAATCAATTGCGAGTTATTACTCAATTGGGGGAAACTTTTCCACAGGTTTCTGATTCCAGAAAAAAGAAATCAGATCTTAGCAAGTCACTAAGATCAAGATTACATTATCATTACTACTTTCAGGTGTTAGTGCCCACATAGATAACTCTTGATTTGTTACCTGTTTCTGATGCATATCTCCTTTTCCCAAATTAATTTCTTCTCATTACTTGATTGGGGGAAACCTTGCTCCAGGCATCTCATTCCAGAAAGAAGCAATCAGATCTTAGCCAGTCACTGATATCAAGACTGCATTATCATTACTACTCAGGTGCACCTTCCATTCAGAAATCCACAATAAATATTATTTATTACCTTTACATCTCCACCTCTCCTCTCCACTACTATTTTGCGGGTTTGGAATACAGAATTATCAATAACTGAACACTAAGAATAAGTGGGAATTGAGCCACATCTTTTCTTGTCTTTTTCTGAGTGCTCTCCTCACCAGCATTAGTCAAGAGGGCAGCCTTGAAAACACCTTTTAGTATCAGCTCTACAACATTGCTATTATAACCATCTATTTCCCCTTCAAAATCAAGCTCACTCAAAGAGTAATTCCACACCGGTTGGTTGTTGTTGATAGCTTGGCCCTTCAGATGAATGACTTGCAGACAATATGGAGTTGGTTTGAGTCGCTTAATGGGCAAGTAGCTTGATCTACACATGTACCTAATTTCTTTTTTATTACATTGGCTATGGCAAGCAACATGTGGTTGGCCTTGATGTGCAATCTCCCAGAAAGTCTCCTCGAAAGACACAGGCTCTCTGTTTGCTCCTCACTGTTACAGAAAGGCGACTCGGATGGACTTCTTTTGCAAGTTGATTGATTCTCTATCTACGAAAACAAACGATGTTGACATCCTTCATGCTCATCCTGCAAGAGCAAGCCATCCCTGTTCAGCTGTCACAAATGTAATATCGATAATATAAGGTCTCTTGAGTAGAGGATACTGCCGTCTTTAAAAAAGCGGAAAGAAGAAAATAGCTTCTGCTTATTGCCTAGAGCGGTATTGTCAAGAACTGAAAATCAACCGCCGGCTTTCATGGCTTGGAAACCGGAATAGTAACACGCTCTTCTGCAAATGTTTCCGAATGTAGAAGTGAACCCATCAAGCTTGTGTACAACAACGACAGTACAATTCTCAATGAGCCAACAAACCGACAGCACAATCCGCAATCGACCATCAAAAGGCGAAACCGGAATAGTAAACTCTGCTCTACGTTTCCGAATGCACAAGTGAACCCATCAAGCTTGGGTACATACAACAAGGACAGTACGATTCTCAATGAACCAACAAACCGGTCAGACAGCCCAATCTGCAATAGACCATTCAAAGGCAATAGCTTCCCACTGTTGCCCTAAGCAGCCGTGGACAACAGTGAAAAGAAATAGATTGCTGGAGCAGTCGGATCGCTGCTTGCGCCGGGTTGATTTGTAGCATACCGAAAGCAAAAGTAACATCGGCGCTATAAAAGTGGGGCTCATCTGGTTTTTCGAGCTCTAGAGTGACCCTAAGCCCCCTACCTGCATAAGTCACTGCTCAACGCCACAAAGCAACCGCGAAACTAAGGCCAAATCTTTTGTGGTTGTGAGTTTTAGTCTTTTTCTGCGGCTCATTGGAGAATTTTAATCACTCGACGATCCGAAGCCGATTTTCGCTGCGGTCCTCATTATCGCTTCGCATCCCTGCAACATTCAAATCGGCTTAAATTTTTCAAACAATTCTTGGAGCCTTCATTGCAGAAGTAAGTTTTCAGAAACAGCTATCAATTAGCCGCTAGGTGCTTGAAGGATTTTGATTGATTCAAGTTGACCCAGGAACAATGGACCGAGCTACCTCGTTTGATGAGAAACCGGAAGCAGCCACTTTGCCCAAGATTCATAAAGTTCTGGTATCTGGCGCAGGAATTTGTGGACCAGTAATAGCCTACTGGCTAGCCAAGGCTGGTCTTTCTGTCACTGTCCTCGAACGGGCTGAAAGGCTCCGCACTGGAGGTCATACAATCGATTTGATACCATTGGGCGTCTACGTGTTGAGTTTAATGGGTCTTAAAGAACAAGTTCAAAAGCTGACCACCAAACAAACCGGAATGAAATTTATCGATATCCACAATAGGATTCGTGCCTCGTTCCCCTTACGACACCCTGGTCTGAGATTCACCAGCGGCCATGAGATAGTTCGTAGTGAGCTGGCCCGCCTGGTTTACGAAGCCTCCTTGTGCGACCAAGTGAAATACATTTTTGGAGATGTAATCGATTCCATTGAAGAGTCTGAGAACTCGGTGCGCGTGACTTTGGCTCACAACAAATCAACCAACATGGAATTCGACATCCTCATCGTAGCTGAAGGCGTTTACTCACGCACTCGGGGAAAAGTTTTCAATGAAGACGTAAGGGCGCCCTTGAAGGTCTTCGATCAATGGATTGCCTCTTTTTCTTGCCACGTCATCGATCCGAAGGATCGGTGGGGCTACTGGTACCACCTTCCCCATTGCCCGAATATCATAATTCGGCCGGATGGTACCGGGGGAGCAAAAGCCACGATTCTTGGCATTAATGAAGGCAACGCCACTGAATTGCTCACCAGTCACGAGGTCCCCCCGGAACTCAAGAAAAAGTACTTGCTCCGCCTGTATCAAGGGAAAGGATGGGAATGGGGTGGGAAAATATTAGAAGCTCTTCAGGAAGCAGAGGATCTGCACTTTGAGGAAATGACACAGACGAAATGTTCGACGTGGTCAAAAGGAAGGGTGGTCCTGCTCGGCGATAGCGCTTATTGCTCATCTCCCTTTTCAACCAAGGGCACGAGTTCAGCGTTGGTCGGAGCGTATATCTTGGCTGCTGAAATTGTGCAGCACAGAACTGATCACAAGGCCGCCTTCACTGCTTACGAACACTTCCTGAGACCCTCAATCGACCATATCCAAAAGTTACCCCCCGGGGCACCTTGGATCGTATGCCCTGAGAGCTCATGGGGAATCTTCCTTCTCCATGCTTTCCTCAAGATCATAGCCTTAATACTTTACAGCAAGCCTTGTTCATATTTCACTTCCGTAGCACCACAGCCCCTCGAACCTGAAGAATTCGGAATACCTGATCCTTCTATCTTTACGAACTCTCAACCTTGAAATCAGCTTAGCAAGGTGAACTATCAGGAAATAGGAAATATAGGTCTATTGATGTCTTGAGAAAGTCTCTTTCATTTACGTTCTCAGTATCTAAGTCGTCTGGCCCATCCGTCCAACCAAACTCCTGAGCAGTAATCCAAGCACCGTTCCTGTGGTTCTCAAGCTCTCGCTTTACAGATCACGAGACAGGCGTGTTAAGTGCGAAAGAGAGCTTGATGGAGCTATTCAGAATCAAAAAGACAAATGGCGAAAATATCTGTTGTCGGAGAAATTAAAGCTCACTGCCTTAAATTACCTTGGTCGGAAACTGCGCATGGAAGCCATTCTTCAGCTAACACACCTATTCAGGCTCGTCATTCAGGCAGAAATATTTAGAAAGAAATCTTCCCCAAAATATTTAGAGCCCAGTCGTTCTTCTGTTGAATGCCTCAATTTCGATGCAAAATATTCTCCTTCAAATAATCCCCCAGTCCAGCTTCGACGCTTACGGTAATCACGCCAGTCTGTAGGAAGCTAAAAACTTAATTCCAAGTCAAAGAAAACTTGAAATTAGACCACTTCACTCAATGGAACCTTCACCAGTATCTTCACCAATTAAATCACAGAAGCACCAAGTTATATTTCAGAAAACATGTCTACTGCTCCAGATGAGCTTCTCTGGAGCTTCCTTCTAACCCTTTTATAACCCACTTTTATCCCTATAGTTTTCTTTTTGGTCGGCTATCCATTTTGATTTTAATTGATATATCTGAATAAATAAACTAATTTACCCAATTATTTGTTTGAATAATTTTCTGGATGTTCCAAGATCAGCCATGCACATTCTTTTCATGTATTTTGGTTTGACTTTTCTTTTTGCTGTGCACAGGGGATGACAGTGTGAAATTTGTGTTAGGGTGCAGGCCCCCTTTGCATGGAGTAAGAAACGAAAATTCAACTTTAATTTCTCAAAAATTTATTTAATTCAAATTCCAATACTTACAAAAAAAAGTTAGAAGAAGAAAATGAAAACACCTTTGCAGGTACTTTTTATAGAAAAAGAATAACTTGATCCTTGAGTTCTTATTTTAAAAATTATTTAAATCACTTTCATTTTTAGGAATTTGTTCTTAAAACTCCCAATTCTTTAATTCATGAATTTATGTCTTTGCCCCAGCCTCAAGCACATGTGTTTGAAAATAAACCCATGCAGTTTTTTTTCTCTTGGTTTGAAGTTGTCACACTCCTGCACTCTGCAACAAATCACAAGGGAGCACCTTAAACAAAATGGTATGAGACTACCTGGAAAAGCATCCTATTTGAAGTTTTTATGGTTTCATGTTCCACTGGATAGGGTGATCATGGTTCTGTATTTGCATGATTTAAGCTATGAAGCTGCAAGAAAATATTCTTTCAATTTTTTGAGGGATTCTGAAATTTTGAAACATTTTGAAAATTTCTTGATGAAAAAGGAAGGAGTTGGTCCATATTTGTGGAATCTTTTTTAATTTTATTTTTTGCCCAATTTTTTGAACCTGTGAGGCTAAGGGGGGGAGGCAGGACTCTAAACTTTTAGGGAATCCAAAATTTCTTCCAGGGATTTTTTTAGGTATTCCTTCCCCAAGGAATTTTCAATAAATTTTAAAAATTATATAGAGACAAGTTTTTGACAAATGGTTTTCATTTTTTGAAAGAGATTTGGTGTGAGAGGTTTTTTTAATAAAGAATAAAAAAGGACCAAAAAGACTTGAAAATTTTCTTTAGAGAAATTTTTTTTCCGCTGAAGAGTTAAGAAAATCTGAGAGCAAAATTATTTTTGGAAATCTTGACAAAAAAAATTTTTGCAAGTGAAAGTGAGAAGTACCTGATAGGATGCAGTTTTTTAGGCATAATTTTCAAATAAATAATTATGAGGAAAATTGAGAGGTATCTGAAATGTAATGATAAATAATATGATGATGATATGATGATGAAAAGCTGAATTAATATCAAATCATGTTTGATTAAACCAATTTGAAATCAAAACTGAGAGTTTACAGTTTTTTAGGAAAGCTTTTCAAAGAAAATTCTGATGATTAAAAGCAAGAATTACATAAAATACAGTAAAAAAATGAGATTATTATGAGACGTTGAATGGAAAAAAATTTAAAACAATTGAATTTGATGGTAGCACTCACATATAAAATATTTAGGTTATTCAATTATGCTCCTCATACAAATTTTATGGTCATTTGGCATTGAGTCAGATCAGCCTTGGTAACAGAAAAGAAATAGAAACTCAATAGAAAATGAAAATAAATAGGAACCAAAGAGACACTGATAATGAGTGACAACTAAACTGGCAAAAATAAATTACTCCTTTCCTGAAAGAGTGAAATTTTGGCCTTGGTTATATTGCCTGGAGTTCAATTTAATACAATAACCCCCATGCTAAAAATTGGAAAGCTTTGAAAGAAAGACCAACTCACTCAAGTTCCAATAACCACGGCCTGGAAGTGCCTTTGTGAAAATATTGGCTATCATCCAAGAAATTTTCATGTAAGAGATTTTTGCAACTTTGTTTGAAAGAAAATCCCAAAGCCA
The DNA here is from genome assembly GCA_025617555.3 of Puccinia polysora. Lineage (NCBI taxonomy): Eukaryota > Fungi > Basidiomycota > Pucciniomycetes > Pucciniales > Pucciniaceae > Puccinia > Puccinia polysora. Next base: position 28,850,990 of record CM062626.1, read on the forward strand.
ATGTAATCTAATGCTGATGTTCCTTTTTATATGCTGAATTAAAGTGTGTAGGGAAATGTAAATATCAGATTCTTTTGTTTCTGTATAGATGGGGAAATTCAGATGGGATGATAGTCTTGGAAAACAGTTCAGCAATCTAAATCAGATAATGGCATACTTTACTGGTGAACATAAATTATGCCTTGTTAGTTGAAAATGCAACATCTTTTTGTGTTTTTAACCTCCATATCATTTCCCCACAATGTAGAAAATAATTCTCATTTTTTTACTTGAAATAATTGGAGTTGTTACAGTTGGCATCTGTAAAGCAATCAACCCTGTTGGTGTGTGTGCAGAATGTTTTTGCAATCCCATTTCCAAGGCGTAGGGACCAGTAATTTTATACAGAGATATATTGAAGAATTTGTTTAAATGCAACAATTTGCATGGTTGACAGGTTTTTCAGGAACTTAGAAATTGTGATTTCTGCAAAGGAAAGTTCTGTGGAAAAAATTGAATCAGGTGTTTTAAAAACGCAAACATCTGTTGGTAATTGAATCCATTGTCCCTGGCGCCACTTTCCAAAGATTTGATTAAGAAAGAGCACAGGCAGATAGGTTTTCCAAAAATCAATAGATTCTAATTTGTTTATTAGGGTGTGTCAGATTTAAAATTTTTAAAGAATTCAATGGCTTATTTCAGGCCATCCATTTTTCTTTTCAAAATTTCCATTTTGGCGGTTAGACCCATTGGTTCATTGTTTATCCTGATAAAAAAAGACTTTCTAAAAATTTGATATTTTTCCTGAAATAAGTGATTTAATTTTTTCAGAATTCTAACTCTGATACACCCTATTCTGCAAGTAAAATGTTAATATAAAAGTACTTGTCAATCTATATAGCCTTTGATGCAAGATCCGCAAGATGAATTCTGCATCTCCCAGATCATCCATTTCAAACCTAAAACTTAATTAAGCCTTAAAAATTGATACATCTAATCCTCAAATGATACAGTTTTCTAAATTGATGAAGAAAAAGATGGAGGTTGACTCCAATATTAAGAAAAATTTAAAAAGATGGATTATCATTATAAGGGATAAATCTAAATCAAGCAAAGAAGGAAAGGGGACAATGATACCAGAAATTTGAACTTTGTTTCAGACCATAGAGTCATTTTTGAAGCTTGAGACAGGATTTTGGCGGTATTTTTGAATTTTATGCTTCTGGGAAACAAATTTAAAAATTATTCTCAATTTATCAATGAATGAAGGTTTTCTTGATATACATCTGTTCAATATATAAATCGTGGTGAGCACACAAATCCAGCAAGACAAGCAGAGTTCCCATTTTTCCTGTTGTAGAATTTTTTTGATTATATTAAATCCCTTCAACCTGACTGAGAGTTAAAATGAATAATGGAGTGTTTTACTTGAGAATTTTTCCAACCAAATCAGTTTTCTTTATGAAGTAACAGGTTTCTCCCAAAGCTTATTTTCCCTTTGCAATTGGTCTCACCTCCCATACCTCTTTTTTTCCATGCTTGCTAGTTCCAATTTTTAATTCTCCCAAACTTGATTCCTTTTTTGACTATCATTAAAGACCTCTATTTCTTGGGAAGATGTTCATTTGGGATCAGAATATTGAGGAAACCATCCACCCTATATATACTTCTTCCAGGTCCATCAATGATTGCATTGGTATTGAATTTGTCCAAAATAGCTTTTTCTTCTGGAGCTGAGGAGGTTACATAAGATTCAATTGGAATTTTAAATATTTTGTCACCAAAAGCTTTGGAATTGTTACTGAAATCCAAGTCACTGGTAATTATGGGATCTTATTCAACACTCTTTTTTTATTTTTTGTGCCCAAAAAATGTCTTTGCTTTTGATTTTGTCTTCCTGAGGGGGACTAGTACTGGGATTTTCAAATGGTTGGATCCGAAATTCAAAAATATCAACAGGTGAGTTGCTTGGATTGGGGCTAGATAAAGTGATCACCGGGCTTGGTGTCACAACTTCCCCAGATTTGCAAGAGGAAGATGGCACAGGCACTGCTGCTCATGTAACTCATGATATAGAAAATTTTATTGCAAAGAATGAGGGATTCAGCAAGGACAAGAGTTTATGAAGTAAGAGATGAGATGAATCCAAGAGTAAGGCTCTGAAGGAGAAAAATTGACTGAATCTATAAGAGTAACACCCAATTGAAAGTTGAGGTGATCAAGGTAGGCTGGTAGGTTCTATTTTTCTGAGATGAAACCTATTTGAAGGGACTAAAAAATAATTAGTATACAAATTCCTTTGGGGAAATCAGTCCAGGAGGGAAAGAGATGCCAAAATATTTGAGGGCAAAGAGGAGGCCTCAAGGAGTGAGTTACTGGTTCTGAGGCCAAGAATCCCCATGGAATTACATTTTGATCCATCGGGCTGGAGAAAGTGGCTGAAGGATTGGGTGGTGGGCCTGTCCAGGAAGGTATGGCATGTACTGAACTGGAGGTTTGGTTGACCAGCCAGCAGTAGGTACTATGGAGGTAAAGTTATGTAATTTATGTACTTCACACACTAATTGGATTGAAGGAGAGATGGAGGGTGCAACAAGCCATAGAGAGAAACAAGGAGCCTGGGAGATTTCCTAGGACCTTCCAGGGATGCAGGGAGAGACTTCAGGCAGTGGAGCTAGTAGATACAGGGGTAGAGTTTTGTTTTACTGAGGGTTGAGAATGACTGAGGAGACTGAGTATGGAGATTTGAGTTGTGGTATGACATGAATTAAGAAGGGAATAAGGGGAGGGAATCAAAGAAAATAAAATAACAACTGGTTGTTGAAATTTGAAGCTAATAGGAAACCACATCAGGGAAATGTCATAAAGAAAGGTCTGGGAGTTGTTCCAAACTAGTGGTTGAGGTGCCTTCTAGCTTCTTTAAACTTTCAACCCAGAAATCTTCCATTAATTTTGAGCTTTAAAAGGGTGGGTTGGAATCCATTTCCTTGATCATTTCTTCCCTAATTAAACTAAAATCTTCAGCTTTCTGGCACAATCTGATGGCTGCTGCTCTGAAACCACAGTTTCCATTTACTATGAAATCTTGAACATGGAATATATTGGGGATGGATTTTTCTGGGTAAAAAAAATATTTTTATTGAAACTGAATTGAAAGTCAGATTGATTTCAGAATCAAAAAAAAAATTATATAGTTGATAACTCACTTGATCCATAGCCACTTCATAAAAGACTCCAGATGATCAATAATACAATGTAGAAAACTAAAAATATTAAAATTAAACTTGATTCATGGAATGGAATAAAAATTGATTTTTTTAATTGGATAAAATTCAATCAAAGGCAGAAATTAATACTTGCAGATTAACTTTCACCATTTTCAGTGGGACCAGTGGGTACAAAGGCTTGTTTGCATGGTGGCCTAAAGGGTGCATGTTCATAATCATCTTTGTTGGGTTTTTTGATCCTCTACTGTTCCAGCACTGTATTCATTTGAAAAAATCCTATTCTTTACCACATTTACAGACCTCTAAAAAGAATCACCAAAAAAAATAATCATGAAAAAATATACATTCCATAAATTAAAACAACAAGACTGATAGTCTTGAAAAATAAAAATAAGCAAGTTTTTCATCTTCAGAAGTCCTTCATATTTATTAACCTTAAGAGAATTTTCTCCAAAAATTTCATCTTCAGCCACATAATCACTCTTTTTGTGGTTTGAAAAAATTCAAATCATCAGCTTTAAAATTCAGTTTTCCAAAAGAAAATGAGTTTTAAGTAAGAAAAATTTACTTCTTTGTCTTATTCCTCCTTCATTTTTCACTTCCCATATTTATTTGGCCTCCTTTCTTTTCCTCAAAGGCTGGATATATATATAAAAAATAATGTATAATATAAGAAATCAATTGATTATAACTTTTCTCACTAAACTTCTGAGTTTAAAAAGTCTCCTTCCTTGGAATTAGTCTCTTCACTGGTGGCGTTTTGCATTCAAAGTATGAAGGATCACTTCTATTTAAATATTAAAAGTTTTCTTTTAGTCTTGAGAGATCCATTGGGCCTTCCTCTCATTTTACTCTCTTCCTTTGAATTTTGTTTTTTAATTTGAATAATTTGTACCTTCAATCCAAAGGCTTGTTGGTTGAACCCTGATAGAAACAATTTTATTCACCTTCAAATCTTTGAAATTTTTCAAATATTTAATTGATATATATGCTTCCATTAAAGGCATTAGAAGCTTCATGATTCAAATTTGAATCTTGAGCTGCATCTTGAATACCTAGAATGATTTTTCTTTCTTTTTTTGAAAAAGAAAAATTCTTTATATCAAGAAGAACTGAATTTGAATCAATTGAGGAAAAATATAAATAGAAAATCCTTGAATAGAATGTTTCAGGTGCTATTGAGGATAGAAGTCTTTATAAAGGAATCATCCATTCTCTATGCTTGAAACATTGAATTTGTGGAGGCAAGGCATTCCAATGTCAGAATTATAATCAAACTTGATAAATTTTTTGGATTTTTCATAGGAACTGGAGAATATATAAATGAATTTGAGGGAATAGTGGGTAATTCTTCCACTCACATGACCCACACAGTATGAAAATCCAATCAACTGCTTGTAATTTTTCTGTGAATTCACAATGGCAAATTTATGGATTTGGATTGAGGTGGAATATTCATTTATAAAAAAGAAAAAAAACACAATAAAATGTCCCAAAAGGATGTACTGATGAATTTTTTAACATAAGTATTGAATCCTTCAATTTTGGAGGTGCTGTTGTCCTGAAAATTAAGGTGTTTGTTGGTAAAATAGGAAATAAATCTTCTTTTAAGGGGAAGCCAGTTTTCCAAGAGATGATCAGAAGTGGGGGTATTCCAGACCCTTTAAATTTGGGTGAAATCCTCCTTTCAAGGATTTTTGGATTTGTATTTGACCAATAATTGACAGTGTTTTGAGAAAACTTGTAATTCTTCCTCAGATTTAATGTTTTTTCTGAAATGTTTTTGTATGTTCTTGGATATGTAACAAAGACAAAGTATATGATAAAATTATGGAAAATGGGTTCAATAGAATTAAGAAGGGAATTATCCTTGTCATTGACTATGATTTTGGGTTCTTGATGTTCTAAGATCTCTGAAAGCTCACTAAGGACCCCATGGTATTTTTTATTTCCTTTCTTGTGAGAGAACACAGAAAAAAAACAGAAAAGGTTCTTCAATAATTATTGAACACTAAAATATGAAGGATAGGCATTGAAATTCTTCTAGATTTAAATTCACAGCCCAAAATCAAAACTGTGTGGAAGTGTTTTGCCAATTTGATAGATTCAGGGTGAGGAATGACTAAGGAGTCATTTTGTCAATGGATATTGTTGATTCAATTATTAAACTTTGATTTTTTAAGTTCTAATATCAAGTATCTTTTTGTTGGTTTTCCCTCTAGAAGCTCTTTATTTATTTTTGATTTCTTTTTGTGAATGGTGCTGAGGTTTGTATGAATAGGATCAGAAATAAATTGAATGAGAGTATTTGATATTTTTAAAGGTGAATCTACTACTTGACTTAAATTATTTGAATTATTTTCTAGAGTTACCTGAATCCTTCTATTAACCGGATGGGTTTATGGATTGTGTGATGGAAGATGATTTTTATCAAGTAATTGATTTTGGATTTCCAAACTCCCAATTCTTTGTAATAGATACTAGAACTGTAAAGGGAAAATTTGTTTTTCTGGTAGTGAAAATATTTTTTGAATCTGAACTGTGTTCAGTAGAAAGATTTTTTTAATCTGAAATGGTTTTATATTCCCCATATTTATCACCTTTGTATGTTTGTCTTTTCTCCTTGAAATTCAAAACTTGTAGAAACAGCAGAAGCATGGATGGTAGGCCAAGTTTTGATAGCTTCCAAAAGCTCCTAACTTTTATTATATTATAATTCAGATGGGGGAGGCAATGAATTATTTCAGTTTTCCCAACTGATTAAGATTGGGTAAAATCTGGGGAAGCTGGAGGGAGAGTTCTTCCAACTGGGTTGATTTTTATTTCATATATTTTTAGTTGTGATATAAATACAAGGGACTGGGGAAGAAATTGGATGAATAAATATTATTAGAAACTTGATTTTGGGAATGAAATTTATTTTTATTTCTTTCTTAAGATTTATTTATTTGATTTATTTGTATTGATTTGATAATGAAACAAGATGAGAAGTTCAAAAAATATGAAAAATGCAGATGAGGAGTGATATTTCAGAGTTTTTTTTTAAGAAATATTTTAATTTAGGAGGATTTACATAGTTATATTCAGCAATTAAGTAATTTTTTTGAGGTTTTGTGAGGGATGATGAGTTGTTTTAATTATATCTTAGTGGTGTTCAGTGGATTTGAGTTGATTTGAGTAGTTTTAAGTAGTTTCAAGTGGTGGTAACTGGTGTCGAGTGCTGTTGTGCGGTTTTTTGATGAGTAGTGTTGAGTGTTTGAGTATTTTTTATTTTTCTATTTTGAGTGTGTTTTAGTGGTGGTTATTAGTTGATGAGTTGTGATCAGTAGTGATGAGTGGTGTAGGTAGTTGTATTGATTGGTTGTGGAGATGTATTGGATGGTGATTGGATTTGAAATTTTATGGGGTTTTTGAGGAGAGAAACAGAATACTCCAATATTTGGGGAGGGAGAACAAAATAATTCAGAATCATATTTAATAGGAGATTATCCATGAAAATTAAGTTAAAAAGGCAGACCCAAACCATAAAAGGGTTTGATTAGTGATTTTTAGGATAGATTTTTGAGGGGAGAGAAATGCTTCAAATATTGATAAAATATTCTTTTGAGGGATTAGGAAAATATCTTTTTCAACCAATTCTTCAGGAATGCTGCAAAAATAATGCAAGAAGGGTACAATAAATGGTTTGATAAAGGTTCTCAAACAGCCATTGTTTGGGTTTCAGGTGGAATTTTTAGGGCTTGAAACACCTCAATAGATTTCCACATAATATTTTGTGATTTATCTGACTTTTATCCCAAGGAATTCAATATGAAAATCAACAAAAACAATGGAAAGGGGTTGAAAAAAAAAATATTCAAAAAGGGCATTCACTTTCTCACAGGCACAAACCTTTCAATCATGAGGGTTTTACATCTGCGCAAAAAAACTCCCATACGGACCAATACTTTATTTGATGGAGGCTTAAAGAATGAATATTTTTTTAGTTTGATGCACAAAATCTTTTTTAATTTTGGAGGCATTCAAAAAACTACAAAAATTCATTCAAAAAGTGAAAAAAATAAAATCTCTAATTGAATTTTTGGATCCTTTTCCATGCCTTTTTTATTTGATTTATTTTGGTGATTGAAGCTCTCAGAAATTTTAACAATAAAATAAAGAGACTTTCAATATTTTTTTGTATATTTTGGATGTATTCTTAGACCTCAAAAAATTCATTTAAAAAATCAAAGAATTTGAAAAATTTAACTTTCTGATTGAATCATTTTATTTGCCTTTCTGATCAATTTGTTTGGCAATTCAAGCCCTCAGAAAACTTAGACAAAAAATCATATATTTATAATATTTGGATGCATTCTTGGCCTTGAAAAAATGAATTTAACATAAAAACCTCTCAAAATAACACATTCAGTTCAAGGTTTTTTCTTCACATGTGTCATCAAATTTTCCCTCAATTTTTTTAAAATAAAATCAGATTATTATCAAAAGAAGAAGATAAAAAATATTCTGAATGCTTTTAAATTTTTTAAACCCTCAAATTATACATCACAATGGAAATAATTCAAAAGAAAAGGGGTGGTCTACATTTTTAATTCTCCCTTTTGTCATATTCTAATACATACAAAGAACAAATACTGTTAAAAATATTAAATATTATTGAACTATGATTGTTTTCATTTTTATTCTGGAGTTTCTTGGAGGGAAAAAAACTTCATCAACAAGCTCTAAATTTTTATGAATGATTGTTTTCCAAGATTTGTAATTCTTGGTTGCAAATATTTTCAAAAGTGGATATAATTTGACCAAAATTGAAAGAGACTATAGATTTGTAATCTTTTAAAAGAATGGAGCAAACAGGAGATGATTTGGAATTTGGATTTGGAGGGAAATTCAGATTAAGAAAATTGCAAGTAATTAAAGAAGAATATAGAAAAAATGGACACTTGTATTTTTCAGCCAGAAGGACATGGAAGTTTGATACAAAAACATATGGAAGCTGGTCAAGAAAGATGGTTCAGTTGCTTTCTTGCTTCTTGGAAAGTTTTACCCCAGATTTAATGCAGTAAACTTGTTCCCCAAAAAATCGGGTTGAAATCCAGCTCTTTCACCATTTCTTTCCTTAATTCAATCCAGTCTTCTGATTTCCTCCCCAAAAAAATGTCTTCTTCCCTAAATCCACATTTTCCATCCCCTATGAAATTTTCAAAATGAGATATATGTTTAATTTCTGTTTTGGGGGAAGTAAAGTTTTTGAATTGGAACTAAATGGAATAATCAGAATTTACTTTGAAAAGTAAATTTTCTTTTAAAGATACCACTCAATTTTTCAATTGAGATTTGGTAAAAAATTCCAGAGGAAGAATAATATAATGTGAAGGATGATGAAATAATGGGCTCCTGATCCTTAATTTCTATTTTTATTACTCTTTCTAAAAACAGTCATTCTGCCTAAGGTTCAGTCTATATACAAATGAGGGAAAAATGTACGCATAGAGATAATGATGAAAATATGGAGTTAGCATGATTAAAAGGGGTTCACATCAAGGCAGAGATCAAAATACAAGAAAATCTGACCAAAAAATCTGGAAGAGTTTTATTGAAGTCCTGGTCTATGTTGATCTTTCCTTGGTTCTTTCTGTCTGCTTGATTGTTTTTCTAAGTCATACTGTCTGTCTGGTTCTTTCTCTCAGCCCTTCTTTCCACCAGTGTTCTGGTCTGATGATGGTCCTGAAGTTTTTCTTTATTTGGCTTTATCTTCCTCTTGATCCTGCTGTCCACCCTGGTCTTGGTTTGGTCTTTGTTTTTGGGGGTATCAAAGGTTGACTTGTGAAGAGTTAAATGAACTGAATTTGAAACAAGACCAGCAGACTTCAAAAATAAAGAGTAATGAGTGTGAGTTTTCTAAGCAAATTTTAAAGAAAGGAGAAGAGCATGTAAAATCATGAAAGAAAGGAAAGTAGCAGATGGAGATCTTACAACTAGACAGATCAAAGAAATGGTTGATCGGATGGGCTAGGAGATGTTGGGGAAAGGTAATGGGTTAGTTGATTGAGATGGTGAGAGGATTGGATGGAGACAAAGAGATTTTTGAGACTCGTATGAATGGATGAGATGAGGATTTGGAAGGAAGCGGAGAATGATGTAGAATGGGAGGAGATTGAATGAGAATGGGAAAGAGAATGGGAGATTGGAATGGTGGATGGAATCAGGAAGTGAGAGGTGCGATGGGTCCAAGTGAAGCATGAGGACTCGAGGAGTCCGAGCAAGATTCATGGAGGATTTCAAATTGAAGTAAATGCACCCCATCAATGTCAAGGTGTCGCGGTCGAAGTGCCGTGGAGATCAACTATTTCTACACACCGCCGTGTCTAGAAGGAAGATTGAGGACCTTGGATGTTAAATTGATCACGGATGGTTTGATGGCCAGCTTGGTGAGGGAGTCGGCGAGCATCTCCGCAGATGTGATTAAAGTGGTGATAAGATTTCCTTTGTTTTTCTTTTCTCGCAGCCATTTGATGTGTATGTCGACGTGTTTCAGAGCGTTGTGATGAGAGTCAAGATTGACTAAGTCGTGGAGGGCTTTATTATCAATGTAGGCGCAATGAGTCAATTTCAACTTGGGGTTTAGGTCAAGGAGGAGACTTTGGAGCCAAATCTTTTCTTGTGTGGCAAGAACCAGAGATTTGAGCTCTCCTTTGGTTGAGGAGAGCAATATGGAGGACTTTAGCTTGCTGTGCCATGCGACTGGGCTCCCGTAAAGCATGATTATGAAACCTGTATGGCTTCTTCTACTGGTTGGGTCATCTCCACCGTCGGAGTCGCTAAAGCATTTGATGTTGTATTTGAAGTTTGGGGATGTTAAGCGCAGGGCAAGGTCGCGGGTGGCGTTAACATACCTCCAGACGTGCTTGGCCTGTTCCCAGTGGGAAACTCCGGGTTGATTGTTGAAACGTGAAAGGTTGGAGACTGCGTATGAAAGGTCAGGTCTGGTGCGACTGGCGATGAAGTTCAAATATCCCGTTGCTGAACGGTAGTTGATATTGAGTTGCAGGAATTTTGCATGATCTTCTTCCAAGGCGGGAGTTAACTTAACATTAGGGGTCATTGGAGTGGTGATGGGTTTAGATTCATTGAGACCCAGCTCCTGGAGGGCGGTGGCAATATGCTTGGGTTGATGAAGGAAGTGAAGATTGCCACAAGTTATGACATGATTTCCAAGGATTTTAGTGAGATGGCCCTTGTGAGAGATGTGGAATTGATTTTTGAGTTTGGATCTAAAATTTTCGGATTTGCCTATGATCAGTGAATCATTGACGTAAACAAAAACAAAGAGAGACTTGGATTGGTTGATGAAAAGGCAAGGATCGGCGGCTGAGGATTTGAAGTTTTGGGAGAGAAGCCAGCGCCTTAGGGTATCGCACCAGCTCTTGGGAGCTTGCTTGAGGCCGTAAAGAGACTTCTTCAATTTAAGGTAAGGAAATTCGCATTTGTAACCTTTGGGACATTTGATGTAAGTTTCTTCCTCCAAAGGAGCGTGCAAGAAGGCAGCTTTGATGTCCATTTGAACGGTCTTGAGCTTGTGGTGAAAAGAGTAGACAAGGAGGGTGCGTAGGGTGGTGATGAGACTGGTGGGAGCGTAGGTTTTGCCGTAGTCAAGAAACTCCTGTTGCTTGAAACCTTGAACACACAGTCAAGATTTATAGATCGTTCCATTTCCGCTGGGGTCATCTTTGAGGCGGTAAGCCCAGGTGGTGGAGAGAGTGGATTTGCCAAGAGGTAGGAAATGACAGCCTTCCCACACTTCAAAACTCTCAATGCTGTCGGTTTCGGTCTTCATTGAATCCAGCCATTGATCCTTATTGTCGGATTTCAAAACCTTGGGGTAGCTTTTGGGAACCGCACGAGCTAGGAAACCGTATTGATTTGGAGCTTTGAGGGTGGATCTATCAGGCAAGGTGCATGCGGACGAATCAATGAGATGCTGGGCTATCTCGCTGGCGTCGGAATCAGAGGATGATTGGTTGGATGAGAAAAGAGAAGGGGAAGGAAGAGGATCGTTGTTTAAGATGGGTTCAGGAGACGCAGGGAGAGAGGATTCAGGGATCTGATCAGGGTGAGAACAGGAGGAGGAGGAGATTGCAGGAGTAGTAGAATTTAAGAGATTAGTAAGTGTTTCATCTAAGGATAGAAGAGGATCAAAAGGAGATTTGGAGGGATGGAGAGAAGAGGAAGAGAAAGGAGTGTTTCAAAATATTTTAACATGTTTTGAGCGGATGACATCACCAACTTCGGGGCAGAAGACCCGATAAGAGTGCAGTTCTAGGTAAAATCCAACTAAAATACCTTCAAGTCCCTTCTCGGCAAACTTGGATAGATTCTGTTGCTGATTAAGCACAATGGTCTTAGAGCCAAGGACTTTGATGACGGAGAACTTGGGAGTTGAGGATTTCCAGAGTTTGTAAGGGGAAACTTTGTCGAGTTTGGAGGGGATAAGATTAAATAAAAGACAACAGCTGGATACTATTTTGTCCCACATGATGAGAGGAATTTTCATGTCCAGCATAAAGGTCCTGGCAGCTTCAATCACAGTGCGATTAGCACGTTCGGCAATGGGATTGTGTTGGGGAGTGTACGGTTTGGAGGTTGAATGGAGGATTCCATTTTTGGAGAAGAAGGAGGTTAGTTGAGAGTTCAGGAATTCACCGCCGTTGTCGGAATGGAATTTTTTTAATTTCTTGTTGAATTGATTGGAGTAAAGTTGAATGAATTTAATGATTTCATTGGTGGCGTCAGATTTGAATTTGAGAGGTATACAGGTCTTGAAGCAGGAAAAATTGTTGGTGAGGACGAGGAAGAACCTGTTTCCAGTTTTGGAGGGAGGAGAGATGGGGCCGCAGAGATCGGCGTGGATTTCGTCAAATTTGGCTTTGCTCTTGGGAAATATTCCTTTGAAGGGAGTCCTGTGGATCTTTCCTTGGGCGCAGGAGATGCAATGGTGGTTATCCCACCTAAGTTTTGGGAATTCTCGAGAAAGCAGCTTGACAGAATCGGAATGAGAGTGGCCAAATCTTTTGTGGAGGGTGGAGAAAGAAATGAAGGAGAAAGCGGTAGGTGAGTTGGGATTGATGGATTCCTCGACAAACATGAGGTTGTCTTTGATGTAGCCTTCAAGGATGATTTCTGTATTGAGAAAAATGACAAATCTATTTGTGGTGGTGAGTTGTAAGGAGCAACCTCCGAGAATGAGTTGGCCTAGCGAAATCAAGTTTATGGCTATATCTGGGACGAGGAGAGAGTTTTTGAGGTTGAGTTTGGAATGAGAAGTGATGATAGTTGCGATACCTTGTCCCAAGGCGACTATTGAGGATCCCAATTTTCCAGTTTGGATGGTGGTGTTGTCATCCTTCAGACTACTGAAGAATCGCGAGTCGTTAAACATACTCTGGGAGGCACCGGAGTCGAGAATTATCTGGCTTCAATCTAGGCGATGGGAGTGAGTCATAGCGAATGTGAATGCAAAGTGTGCTGAGGCAGCAGGGTTCGAGCTGGAGGGATTAGCTTTATTGGAGGATGAGGAGGGTGAGGAGGCTGTGGAGTTTGGTCTCAGATGGGGAAATAGCCAGTAGCATCGTTCCTTTGGGTGATTGGCTTGAGGATTGTGCCAGTTTGCTTTGCATCTCAACAGATTTTGTTGCATGGTCATGGCGGAGGCTTGAGATCCCAAGGCGGTTTCGTGTTTGACTTGGTTGAGATGTCTTAGAACTAGATCTCCGTCGATTTTCCTTTTGCCAAGGGAGTGAGTGATGGTGGGTTTCAGATGATCCAATTGAGGAGGAAATTTGTAGAGAAGAAGATAGGCTATTATGTCGTTGTCCATCTTGATGCCGATGTCGGAGATTTGCATTAAACATGACTTGGCTTCAGTGATGAATTTCTCAATATTTCTTGGGTCAAATTGGAGGTTGAGGAAGTTAAAGAAGACCCTCGATTGATTTGCGGTTTGGGATGAGGCGAAGAATTCGTTTATCGAGTTCCACAGATCAATGCCATTGGTCAGATGGTGTTCCTTCACGCAGTTCACATCAGTTTTGTTGTCTAATTTGGCAAGGATGTATCCGACAATTTCAAGGTTGATTTCGACTGGACATTTTTCCGGTTTGGTTGAAGAGATCCACGGAGTGATGCCTTTGAGGCAGAAGATTGTGAGAGTTTTTGATCTCCATAAGGAGAAATTATTTTCCGAGAGATTAGGGATTGAGTCTGTCAAGGTCTTCAGGAGCAAAGAGTTGGAATCCGCTGGTCCTGGGGTAGTCATTGTCGCCAGGTTTTCTGAGTTGGGGATCTTTTGGCTTTTAACCGTGAAGAGTTAAATGAACTGAATTTGAAACAAGACCAGCAGACTTCAAAAATAAAGAGTAATGAGTGTGAGTTTTCTAAAAAAATTTTAAAGAAAGGAGAAGAGCGTGTAAAATCATGAAAGAAAGGAAAGTAGTAGATGGAGATCTTACAACTAGACAGATCAAAGAAATGGTTGATCGGATGGGCTAGGAGATGTTGGGGAAAGGTAATGGGTTAGTTGATCGAGATTTTGAGAGGATCGGATGGAGACAAAGAGATTGTTGAGACTTGTATGAATGGATGAGATGAGGATTTGGAAGGAAGCGGAGAATGATGTAGAATGGGAGGAGATTGAATGAGAATGGGAAAGAGAATGGGAGATTGGAATGGTGGATGGAATCAGGAAGTGAGAGGTGCGATGGGTCCGAGTGAAGCATGAGGACTCAAGGAGTCCGAGCGAGATTCATGGAGGATTTTGAATTGAAGTAACCGCACCCCATCAATGTCAAGGTGTCGCGGTCGAAGTGCCGTGGAGATCAACTATTTCTACAACTTGTTCAAAGATCCAGAGGATGTTCTTTGTCTTCTCCTTCTGTGTCTTGATCTTCTTGATCAGGCGTGGTCTTCCTGTTGAACTTGGTTGGTGGCCTAGGTGTTTCCAGCTTGTCCTGGTGTCTGATTTGGTCAGTGTTCATTGGTCTTTCTGTTGATCTCAACTTGGTTTGATGGGGTTCTGAAATTGACTGACTGGTGGGAAGGCTGGCTGGCTGACGCTTTGGCTGGCTTTCTGATGGTCTGGCTGGTTGGCCTTCTGGCTGGCTGTCTGGATGGCTGTCCTATTGTCTGGCTGGCTGGCTGGCTGGCTTTCTGTCTGGCTAGCTGGTTGGCTGGTTGTCTAGTTTTTTTGGCTAGCTGATTGATGCTCTAGCTTACTGGCTTGCTTTTTGACTTGCTTGCTGACTGGCTGACTGGCTGTTATTCTTGGACTGATTTGCTGATTCTGGCTTGCTGGTTCAATCTGACCTGGATGTTCTGGGATTTATGGCTTTGGCCGCAGTGTATGGCTGGCTTTCTGGGCATGCTGGATAAATTGGTTTTGACTGGCTAGATCTGATCTTGCCAGCTTTATCTGGGCTGGTTGTCTTGTTCTGAGTTGGCTGGCATGGGCCTTTAAAGGTAGGCTGGCTAATCTAGGCTGATTTTATATCTGTAGCCTGGCTGGACCAGGCTTTCTTGTCTCATCTTTCTGGCTTGACCTTTCTGGCTGGCTAGGTCTGAGGTGCTTGGGTTGGCCTTGGCTGTTGGTCTGAGTCTGAGCCTTGCAGGGGCTGGCTGCCTTGCTCTAGCTCTGTTGGCCAGGGGATTCCTGGCTTGGTCTTGATTGAGTGGGCAAGTGCTGGCTTGCTGTCTCTGGCCTGACTAAGGCTTGCAGGCTTGCTAGGTCTATTTCTGGGTCTGGTGGCCAGCGGCTTGCTGGCTGAGGTTCTAGGTTGGCCAGCTGGGTCTGGGTTGGCTGGCTAGGCCTGGTCTGACAGTCCAAGATGCCTGGTCTGGGTCTGAGCTGAACTGTGGGGCTGGTGGGCTCAATTTTTCTAGCAGTTTTGGGGTTTCCTAATCTTTTCTGAGCTTTCTGGGCCTTTCTGGGCTGGCTGGTCCTATCTGGGCTTTCTGGGCCTGTCCAGGATTTCTGATCCTGTTTGGCCTTCTGGCCTTGTCATGGCTAGCTGGAAATTTCTAGGCTTTCTGGTCCTTTCTTGGCTTGTTGGGCCTGTCTGGGCCAACTGATTCTTTCTGTAATTGCTGGGCCTGTCTGGGCCAGCTGGGCTATTGTGTTTGATAAGTAGTTGGGCAGGTGTCTTCCCCACACAACTACTCCAAGTTATCCCAACCAGGATAACTCAGATTGCTGGGTCTTGCTTGGTGTTGGTCTAGGCTGGCTAGTGGTCCCAATCTTCTTAGTGACTGGCTAATCAATCAATTGGTATGCTGCTTTCTGTAAGGGATTGGGCTGGTTGGCAGATCAATTTTTTTTGATTGTGGCTGGGTCTGCAATGGTTTGCCGGTCACATCTTGTGAGAAGCCAGTGGTTTGTCCCGCAATTGATGTGGTGGTTCAGTCAATATGGTCCAGAGGATGATTCTTGCCGAGCTGGCTGGGTTGGAGTTGAAGAAGAACTGAATCCTGGTGTATTCACACAAGTTTCTGGCCCACGCAACTATCAAAGCTACTACATTTTTTATTTTATATATTTTTTTGGTGATATTAGGGTGTATCAAACTTAGCACACCCACCATTTTTTTTGACCAAACCTGCCATTCTTAATGGCGGGTTTCTGAAATACACATACCCCCTAACTGTTGTATTTCAAAATGGCAGGTTTCATGAAAATAGAGGATTTCAAACATCAAAAACGCCATTAAACCCGCCATTTATGCATCATCATCCATCCACCATCCATCAAATCTAAAAAACCAATTGACATCAGCAAATCCATACTGGTTGAATCTCCATTGCATCACACACATCTCATCTCCATTGCTTCACATCTATATTTATTTTCACATCTCCATCTTCACACAAATCAAATCCCATCATCATCTCATGATCCTAAATCACATCACCATCTTTCTCAACATGTCCAATCAAACTTCCTGCCAGCAAGTTGAAAATGCAAAAAAGCTGAATGAACTTTTGCTACTGTTTGACTCCCATTCAGACTCTGATTCAGACTCCAATTTGGAATCAACTTGGTTAGCTTTGAATCCTCTGTTTAAAAAGCAATACATGGTTCCAAGAATACAAACTCTCCCCAACCCTATGTATCAAAGTCAAAAGCTTCATCTCATTCCCAACTTAAGCTTCCAGCAACTATTCTGAACTTTTTTGCCTTCATTCATGAAACTTTTGATGATTGAAGACTACCACATCTTCCAGAACAATTCTTGGAATCACCAACATGATCCAGCCATCCAGCTTGCTTTTGCTCTTTTTAGATTGGGATCAAATGGAAATGGAGCAGAAATCCATTGATTGGAAAAGATATTCTCATTCATTTATGGAGGCATTGACTTATACACCAAAAGAGTCATGATTACTATCCTATCTTTCTATTTCCCAGTCCTTTCTTTTCCAGAAGAAGAAGAACCCAAGGAGATATCTCCAGTAATGGATACCAAAGGTTTTCCTGGTTGCATTTTGTTTGTTGATGGAACCACCATCCCCTTGAGTTAAAAACCAAAGGTAGATGGCAACCACTATTTTGATCCCAAAAAAAGGCAACTGATTCATTTATTTTACAATGAATTTTATAACACCTTTGAGAACACCACTGCCCAAATATGTTTCATCTTTTTGTTTAGATACTCTGTGGCCCTACAACTTGTTTGTGATAACAACAAGAAGTTCATATCCCTCCATGCTGGCCTTCCAGTTTCTTGTCATGATTAATATGTGTTCAATTGGATGGGGATTGCCCAACAACCAGAGAACTAATTTGACCACAATCAATAAGTTCTGGCCAATTCAGCTTATGCTAGTTGCAAATATGTGGTTCCAGCATACCAGAAGTTTTCATCTAACTATCAAGGAAAAACCAATTTAAACTATCATCTTTCCCAATCATGGGTTTGGATTGAGCATGCCATAGGAGTCCTGAAAGGAAGATGGGCCAGCTTAAGGGAAATGCAAAACCAGCTTCAAAATACCAAAGCCATGAAGTTCCTCAACAACCGGATGATCACTTGTTTCATCCTTCACAATATTTTGGCCAACATCAAATATGAATGGAACAAAATATTTAAAGATGATATTCCTGACCCACCTCAAGTCATCCCTGTCTCATCTTGTCCCTCATCTTCTTCTATGAGAGAGTGGATTCTTGCTCTCACCCTTGCTTCCTTTGATAAGTAATATTTGATTTTTAAATAGGTTAAAAATAACTTCACAGTAAGTTTTTTTTTTTGGTTGTTCACCCAAGTTTCCAGGCTGAGTCAGTTTTTTTTTTCTTTTTTTTCTTAGTGGACTTAGACAAAATAAAAAAACAGCTCCACCTCATACCCCACCACTTGCCATCCCATCCACCTCTCCCCTCCACCTCACCACTCCAACACTTCCACCTCACCCTACTCACACACCAGTCACCTTCCTTCCTCCTCCTCATCAAACCACCTCCTTCACCTCAGCAACCTAACCAACCTCACCAGCCTGATCAACCTCACCAAGCTCCCCAAAACATCCACCATCCAACTCATCAACAGACTCAGTGAGTCCCCTTCCCTCTTTCTTTCCACTCACTGAACCACCCTTTCTTACCTCTCCTTTGAACTCCCCCCAGGTCTTCTTTCTCAGCTCCACCTCATCTCAATTGCATCCCCCTCCTCATCCGGTAAGCTCCTGCCTTCTCTTTCTCCCCCCTTCCTCCTCCTCCTCCTGCCTTGCTTGACAAACCCCCACTGATTGATTAGGAATCAATAGACCAATCAAATCCTGATGAATTGATTGATCGAATTGGTTGATTGAATCCTGATCAATCAATTGATTGATCAAAACCGAATTGATTGGTCAATTGATTCGGTATTGATTGATTGATTGAAACCAAATTAATCCATCAATTGATTTGGTTTCAATTGATCAATTGAAACCAAATGGAGCGATTGGTTTTGATTGTTTTGATCAATTGATTAATCACAATTTGATTGAACGATTAATTGCAAATCAATTGCTCAATTGAATTGCAATTCATTGTTTGATTTTTTTGCAATTGATCAAGCAATCATTTTGCAATCAATCAAGCAATTGATTGCAAAGGTCTCCTCCACCATTTTTTGGAGTTTTCTTTGGTGCTGACCTCCCCTGAGTTTTTTTTGTTTTTGATTTTTTTCTTTTTAGGTGTCTCCGGACTTAACCAGAAGCCAACAGGGTCTTTGTTGATTATTTCAGGTGTTCTTTGCCATGGAAGGTATGTTTTTTTTTTTTTAATTTTTTTGATAACTTTTATTGTTGGTGTGTTGCATGGGTCACTCATTCCAATTTATTTTTGGGGGGGGGGATTCAGCTTTGAGTGTCCCTGGGTTCAAGTCCAGGTTTGGTTTTTTTATTCAATCATGTTTCACCAACAATTTCTATTGGACTGAAATTAATTCTTTTTTTTTTGGAAAAAATTTGACTGCTTTTGGGGAACATCCTATTCTTCTCCCACCCCCTCAAAATGTTACACAAACATTCAAATCCTGCCTTGTTCCTCACCCCAATCTAAGTATAGGATTGGGAGGGAACAAGATGCAAGGAGATGGCTTGAAAAACATACAGAGAGGTGGGAAGAGTAGGGCTGCTTTCCAAAAGAGGAATCAAATGAGAGATTCAAAAATATCTTTGGAGGTTTCTGAGGAAGGTATTAATGAAAAGGTGGTCTGGTCTGGTCAGAAACTGCGTGATTTGGATCTGTACCCTTCAATTGTTGCCAAAAAGAAAAAGAATAGTCAAAAACCAACCCAGGAAGAGTTTGAGCAAGAAAAAAAAAAATCAAACAGTTCCATTTCTTCCAACATGGAAAAGTAATGGTCCCCAATCAATCTGATCATCAAGCCCTGGTTGCAATAATCAAATTGATCCCATTGGAGAAACTTTCTGACAAAGACAAGAAGGACATCAACTTTGTGACAACTTTCCTTCACCAGTCAAAAAAATTTTTCAAAAAAGTTGGTCCTTCAAGATCTTGGGGTGGAAAAATGTGGGAAGTTGGATGGCAAAAATAGATGCACCCTTCAGAGTTATTTGGAGGTTATGTGAAGAAATCATCCATTAGATCTTCTCCTCAAGAGTATGCTTTCCTCAACCTTAAGACCAAAAAAGTATCCCAAATTCTATGACAAATTTTTTGCAAGTTTGCCAAACTTTCCTTTGAAGAAAACCATGATACCATGAAGGACAACAAAATCCCCTCTTTCTCTGCATTGGAATTTGTTTCCAAGCCTACACCTTTTGATTTCTCCCCACACATTACTTTCACCTCAAATTCTTTTTACAACTCTCCTCATATTGACAAAGGGAACATCTCTGGCTACTCCTTTTTAATAGTGGTTCCAACCATGAACTCAAATGGTTGACTTATTGAAAATACAGATAAATATCAAATATCAGATAGCCAATTTGTTTTTCCTGTTCTTGGATTTGGAATTGATCTCAAGCAGAAATGTGTAGTCAAAATGGTTTGGGAAGCTAATAAGTAAAAGCACTGAAACTTTCCTGCTATGGACACAGCAACCCATAACAGAATGGCCATGTCACTTCAAATTAATAAAAAACTAGAAACACTTGTAGGGACTTGAATAATGGCCAAATTTACTCTAGAAAAAAAATATAAATAAAAACAAAAAATATTTGTATGTTGGTGGGGTTAAGAATACTCTCAAACGTTGTAATCAATGATTTTTTTTTTCTTTCACCCATGCAAATATATTTACAAGCCCAGCATTTGAGTTATCTGCTGTATCTCATCTACTTTTCTACTGCTACCAATGCAAGCCAAGGCTACTGATACCTTATCCTTTTTTTTTGGCTGTAAGTTGTTCCCTCTCCTTTTCCAATTGTGCTTGCTATTGATCCTTCTCCTTTTTCTCTTTTTGAAACTTCAGATCAGCCTATTTCAACTTCCACTCACAATCCCATTTTTGTTGATGAGCCAAACTCTTGGCTTTTTGCTTTTGAACATCCATGGCCAATTGAAAATCCCACTTTTGCTTTTCAAACTCAAGTTTTTTGGATTCAATTTGTGATTTGACTATTTTTTGCTGGGGAAAAGCAATGAGCATGGTTTTGAAAGCAAGGATATTGAACCAATGGACTTACATGAATCTTTCTTCTCCATGATTTCTTCAAATCCTCAAAAACCAGAATTGTTTCTCCTCTTTTGATGACTTTTGGGGTTGATATTGATGGAATTGGAGGCCTTTTGCTTACCCTTGGCAAAGGAGGTTTTGTTGAGATTTCATGTCAGAGGAGTTTTACTTCCCGCTTGGGGATCTCTGCTCCCAGTGCTCTCCCCCGGACTCTCAGGAGCGGGGGGAACCTTTCTGCTGGTTCTTCTCACTGTCATCGTCCTCACGGACCTCTGCTCAAGGATCAAAACGATCACTCTCAAACTCTTCCTCAAGATAACTTCAACTCACCCTCTTCAACTCGCCCTTGTCACCGTCCGTCGTGGTCCTCATTTTCATTATTCTTTCATCTCTATTTCTTTTTTTCATTCTTTCTCCAATCTCGTCTCTGCATCAATCAATTGTCCTCTGCCTCAAAATATGCCTGGTGAGATTCGTGATCTTTCTCTTGCTCTTTGAACTCTTCAAGCTTTGACGACTCACATCTACATCGATTGTAGCTTGTCCCAATCCTCCCTCACCTCACCTCAACGCCATCCATGCTCTATGAAGTCTCAATCAATCATCCCCCAGATTACAACTCATCACTCGTGCAGTCTCACATTCCTGTTTGTTGTTCTCTCTCTCAGTCTTCAGTTTGTTTCCTGTGCTCTTCTCACCTCCTGTCACTTCTTCTGTTTCTAGCTCTCAGTTCTGTGATCATTTCGTTTATCATTATCTCTTCAGGTTTGCATCTGAAAGTTGTCACTTGTGTTTAAAGGCAATGTGGGAGGCCCCATTGGCTTGAAGTTTTGGCTATCCTGGAATGGATGATCCTGTTTTTTTACAATACAAATCAGTCAGGATTAACAAGACAGAAGAGAAAAGAGCTTGGTTCCTTACTTGAATGGATGTTGAGGGTAATGGAGACTGAGGAATATCTTTTTCCGCATCAGAAAGGTTGATAAGATCTTCTAACCCAGGAAGAGAGCAATCCAAGGAAGGATGGGAGGGGTACAAGGTATGGTTTGAAACATCAATTAAACCACCAATTTGATTCCCTTGTCTTTGTCAGACTTGGTGATACCAAAGCCAGTGGAGATTGACATGGAGTTTGCCTTTTTGTACTTTGCTTGATAATTCTTGAATTGCTCCCTCATCTGTTTGGATGAAAGATCCAGTCTACCTTTTGTTTTTTTCTTGAGTTCATGTTGGAGTATTTACATATCTCCATGTTTTCATATCTCTATCTTCATTTATTTATTCTATATGTTTCTCATGTTTTTCTTTATGATTCTACTTTTTAATTTCCATTTTCTTTTTTTCTATGTGTCACACACTGAACATGTCAGTGTACTCCCCACTCAATCTCTAGACTCACGCAACTTCTTTCTTTTTCTTTGAATATTCATTGTACTTCTATCATGTCACACTATACATGACATCTGATTGTTAGTATCTCTACCTGAGGACAGAGCTCAAGCAAAGTAGAAGGATTTCTTTCCTCATCCTTCTACTTTACCTTCTATCTCTGTTATTCCTCAGGTAATTCTTGTTTTCTTTTAATCTCTCATTCTCATTGTGTGTCTCTTTCTACTTATGAAATCAAAATCCTTCTACTTTACCTTCTATCTCTGTTATTCCTCAGCCCAACAGGTTATGAGCCCAGAACCGCACCAGTAAAACAAAACAGAAGGATCCGGTAAACTGTAGATACCGTTAAAAAAAGGAAAATCATGGATGAAAGCCAAAACTCTCATCCGGTGCACAAGTCACCATCAATTATCCCTCTAAACTCACCCAGTTCAGAATCAAATTACCTCAATTGGGCTATGATCTTGAGGATCCATTTCCAAGCTTCTGGCGTTGGTTATCTCCTCACGAAAAACTTGCAAAAAGGCAAATCTTGGTCAAAAGACAAATTAGACGTATGTTCAGTCATATCCAGGTCTATTGGACCTTCTAACTTTCAGTTCATTAGAAAACACAAAGAAAGCGCGATCGGAATGTGGAACGCGCTGAAAGAAGCCCATCAAGACAACTCTTCTGGAGGAAGGATGTACTGGCTTTGCAAACTTCTTCTGACCAAGCTGAACAACAAAGATATGACGACTCACATCTCCAAAATAGTCTCCCATGGAGAAAAACTGTCATTGCTTATCACCCCCAAGAACCCACTCACAGCAGACAACTTGCAATCAACAGCTATTCTCCTATCATTTCCTGACAATTTGCTCAGATGTGTCTCCGGGATGATGAATGAAGAATCAGTGCATTCATCAAAGCTTATCAACGCGCTGAAACAGGAACACCTTAGAAGACAGACAAGAAATGAAGACACCTACTCAATAAACTCTGCTAAAGTCCAAAAAACCAACATCAAATTCCAAAATCAACGTGACTGGGAAAACCAAGGCTCAACAAAAACCTACTACTTTACTAACTTCAAGATAGAGGGACACTCATTCTCAAGGTGCCCTGAAGTTCTTGAAGCGCTGGAATACTCCAAAAGAAACAGAAGAACTCAGAAAAATAGATTGTCCTGGTCCAGACAAGCCAAAGCGAATTTGACAAAGGCAAAAGAGATGGCCGCCAATGAAGATGAAGACAAAGACTTCACTGACTCTGAAATCATTATTCACGCGGGATACGCATCATGCAGTCTCACAAATTTGCTTCAGACCCACAGTAATGACTTAAATCTGGATTCTGGATGCTCCTTATCAATGACTCCGTACAACTGGAAAGTGAACAAGAAGAAACCAAATTCAACTTCAATTCAACTTGCCGACTGAACAAACATGTCCTCTAAGAAAGAAGGTTATCTCTCACTTCCATTCACTTGCATTTGGTCCTTAGTGGTACCAGATCTCCATGAACCCCTGCTCTCTGTTTTGGGTCTCTGCGACGCTTGTTTTCTTGTCACCTTCACTTCCAACACCTGCAAAATCTTTGATAGCTCAGTCTCAAACATAAACACCTCACCAGTTGCCAGCGGGTACCAAAAAGGAAATCTGTACTATCTCCCTCAAGATAACGTAAGCCAAAAGGAATCAGTCCTCTCTGCCATCTCGCAAATCTCTGATAACAGTCTTTTTGGCTACCATTGCAGACTCTCTCATCTAAACCTGAATTCCTTGCAAAAGCTACTCAAGTCAAACAACATTCATCCTGACTCCAAAAATGAATCCAAAATTCATAAATTTACAACATGCATTGAATCAAAAATGACGCACACGCCTTTTCACTCTTGGTTAAGCTACAGATCCAAGCGACCAGGAGAAATTATACATTCGGACCTGTGTAGTTTTGAAACAACTTCAAGAGAAGGATACAATTACATCATCACCTTCATCAACAACTGTTCCAAAGCCCTATTTGCATATCCACTGCATCTCAAATCGGACGCCTTTGAATCGATCAAACTTTTTTTCTCTTTCTTTGAAAATCAATTTCACCTCTCTATAAAATGCCTCAGAACAGACAACGGTGGGGAATACCTGAATGATCGAATTTCCTCCTTCCTTGACAAAAAGGGTATACAACACAAAACCCGGACCTCCTCATTCTCCCCAGCTCAACGGGGTTGCAGAACGCTCCAACAGGACAATTCTCAATCTAATTTGCTACTCCCTCTCTTCTTCTAATCTCCCCAAGTCCTTCTGGGCTGACACACTCAAGCACGCTCTCTTCAGCTTCAATTCCTATCCCTCTAAAACACCCTGTGGATTCACTTTTCCAAATTTGATCCTTGGGGCAGAGGATACTCCTATCTCTTATCTTCATCCTTTTGGATGCCTAACATGGTACAAAATCCCTGAAGCCAACCGGACCAAACTCTCCCCAAAGGGTTGTGCGTTGGTTCTCCTCTCCTATCTTTCACATGGCAACGGATATTGTCTCCTTGATCTGGTCAGAAAAAAGGTAATCAAGTCCAGAGACTGCATATTTGACAACTCGGCTTTCCCGTACGGTCAACTTTTTTGTAAAGCTGAGCAAAAAACCTCTACCATTCCCGTTGACATTACCTGGCCCCATACCTCCCCAACCTGCTCATCCAATCCTCCTGACCCCACCTCCCCTTCTGATGATCACTCTTCCACCCCCATTCCTCTATCAAACCCTACGTGCACGGACTTCACAGAAACAGTTGCTCCCCCAACATCTCTATCTTGCCTCCCGCCCACAAACTTGCGTTATCAGATCCGTTCCACAAGTTCCCCCATGTCCAATGACTCGGATCTCCTTCCCCTTGTCTCCCTATCACCAATTCCCTCCCCGCCTTCCCCTGTCCTTGACTCTCCCACTCTCTTCCCTTCCCTTACCCCTTCCCCCCCTCCCCTGCCTCCTTCTCCCCCGCCCAGCGCTACCCCTAGTTCCCCACCCCTCTCCCCCTCTCCCCCTCCTGCGCCACAACGTTCAACCAGGCCGAGACGCCCGTCTTCACGCTTGGGGACCTACTCACGCTCCGCTTTGGTCAAGGACAAAATCCTGGCGCCCAAGACGTGGAAGCAGTTCCTCAAGTCACGTCACCGGCGTTGGTGGATGGCTTTGGCTCACAAAGAAATTTCTTCTCTACAAGGTATGAAGACCTGGACGCTTGTTCCCCCCCCAAAGGACAGAAAATCATCCAATCCAAATGGGTTTTCAAAGTTAAACGCCGTCCTGACGGCTCCCTTATCAAGATCAAAGCGCGCCTGGTTGCCATGGGATTCACGCAAGTTCATGGTCTTGATTTCTTGGAAGTCTTTGCTCCCACTCCAAGTCTGGAAACTCTCCGTCTCCTACTTAGCCTTCTGGGCTCAAGAAATTGGGTTGGCAGGCAAGTCAATTTCAAAACAGCTTTTCTCAACGGCCGCCTGGATGAACCGGTGTATATGTCTTAACCGCCGGGCTATGAAGATCCTCTCCACCCCGACTGGGTCTGCAAGGTCTCCAGAGCTATCTACGGGCTAAAGCAATCCCCTTGCCAGTGGAACATTGAGCTGAACATGGCTCTTCTGTCATTGGGTCTTTCTTGTTCCTCTTACAATCCATCTCTTTGCTTTAAGATAACAGACGGTGCTCTGGTAGGTGCACTCACTGCTCATGTCAATGATCTGGCAATTGTTGACACACCTGATTTTTTTTCCTCTTTCATCTTGGCCATTGGCCAGTGTTTCAAAATTGGCTCCAACAATGATTTGAATCTTTTTCTGTCAATCTCCCTTCATTGCGATCTAGAATGCAGTACCGTTTCCCTGGACCAGGCCCACTATATCTCCTCAGTTGCCTCCTCTTTCCTACCCCCAGGCTCTTCCTCCGCAAAGTCTGCGTTTTTCAAGACTCTGCGAAAGAGAGCGCCATCTGACCCACCATCTCCTCCGCGCTACAACCAGCTAATTGGGTCTCTCCTCTGGATCTCCCAATGCACAAGGCCCAAAATATTGTTTGCGGTGAATAAAATCTCTCAGTTCCTTCAAGATCCGTCTGCCAATCACTGGGATAGCGCCCTCCACATGATCCATTTCTTGAACTCAACAAAAGATTTTTGGCTTACTCTTGGAGGCCCCTCCCTGGTTCTCTCTGGATATTCTGACTCCGACTGGGCTGAAGACAGGGACAACCGTCTCTCTATTTCCGGCTACGCTTTCCGGCTGGGCGTTGGCGCTGTTTCATGGAGATCAAAGAAGCAACCCACGCTATCTCTTTCAAGCTCTGAGGCCAAATACAAAGCCCTCTCAGACTCTTGCAAGGAAGGCCTATGGCTCTGTAATATTCTATGTGAATTACAATTGCACAACACCTCTCCAGTTCCCATCTACGTTGATAACAAGGGTGCCGAATCATTAGCAAAAAACCCCAAACACCATTCCTGGACAAAACATATTGACGTTGTGGTGCTCTTTTATTGAAGCGAGTCAGGAAAGGGCTGCAGGCGGCGCGCTCATCAATGGGAAGGGCCTTGCCGCAGCTAGCCGCGCTGCGGGCTCAGCAGCAGTAAGGTAGGCCCAGCAGCGGTTGGGTTGGGCTCAGCACCTGGAGACGGGAGACAATGGATCGCGCGGACCAGAAAGCTTGCGGGGATTGGAAAGCTTGTGCGGATTGGAAGGCTTGCGCAGACCAGGCGGACCGCGCATCGCAAGACGCATGGATTTGGTCATGCGGGTACGCGGATACCTGGAACGGGTTGTTGGGCGGACGCGCGCGGGCAGGCAAGCCAGGCGTACGTTGATATTGAGGGGCATGGGTTATGGGGCAAGGGATGGAGGGGTAGGATTGGGCTAGGGTTCTGTGCTTAGGGGTTTTATTTCATCATTCTTGCTTACTTGTGGTTGTACTTAGGTTAGGGTTGAGAGAGAGGACTTAAATACTTTGCTCTCAACTCCGGGTTGTAGAAAAAGGGGGGGGGAGGACGGAAAAACACTTCACTTCACTTCACTTCACTTCACTTCACTTCACGGACTGGACTGCACTCTAGGATATCACTTTTTATGGCATTGGATTGGATTGGATTGGAAAGGAAGGAATTCATCTTATTATTTCTCTCTCTCTCTCTCTCTCTTGAATGGCTGCATCCAATCTCCTTACAGACGCTTTGATCAATAACTTCCGGAACTCAAGGACGACTTCTGGGGTGTTGCACCCCTAAAGTTTCCACATCTGGGGGTCTGGCCGGGAACGATCTTTTGTCAAAGTCTCTCAAAGGTACTCATGGATGCTACCAACAGCCGCTTCTCTTCCTTCCTCCTCCCACAGCTTCCGTGCTACCCCATGGATTTACCCACATATTTGACTCAACATTGTGGAAGTGGAGCGATTCATCTCACGGTATGAAACAATTGCGGACTCTGAAGGCGTTTCGGATTTTGAGAAGGCGCGCCATGTTGTCCTGTTCATCAAGGACGCGGAAGCGCGTTGGGACGTGGAGGAGATGGGAGGCTACCTGAACCTGGATTGGCCGGAACTGAAGGAGGACTTGCCGGCAAGATGGGGGAGGCGCAGTTCTCGCTTTCGGAAGGACAATCTCAAGCCATCCGCGGAATTGGGTTACAAGGCAGGCGCGTGCGACGGGATCCGGTTGCAAGCGGAAGTGGACTACGCGGAACTGGATTACTACAGGGCAGAGTATGTTCCGGCCCCACCACCGGCAACCATCTCTTGAGCTAGCAAACTTGCGGAGGTGGCAAGGGGCCTTGATGCCTATCTGGAGAGTATTCAGTCTCCCAGCGCGTCTGCGCCCCACCTGTGCGCAAATGGGGAGGACAACAACCGTTGGCGGACGGGAAAAAGGGACGGGACAGCGGATTCAAACGCGGGATTGGTTTCCCCAGTGGGGGCTAAGAACGTGTTGGGGAAGCGGGACTCAATGGAACCGGTGCGGCCTACTGACAGGAAGCGGGCAAGGACAACGGAACGGGAAATGGATGCTCCATGCGCTTTGGGAATTGGCAAGCGGCGGACGGATCTTGCAAAGAAGGTACATGCGGCGGCGGAAGAGACGGACCACACGTTGGAGAAACACAACCCGAGCCGGAACTCTTTGACGGCAGGGACCGCGCATTTAGAAAGTGTAGTGGCAGCAACGGAAAGGACGGGCGCGGAATGGACAGACGGTGGGGCGGAGCGGAAGGATCAAGTTGTCACCCGCGGTCTGGCGGGCAGGGAGCGGTCAGAAATCTCCGGAGGGGAGAAAAAGGCCGCAAGAACGGCAAAGGGCGAGGAATGTTGTGTGGACGGGGGGGGAGGAGAGAGCTGGGATTGAAAGGGTTTTGAAGCCTCTTTCCTCCTCCACGGCGGGTTGTTGTAAGGACGTCTGGGGGTGTTTGCTTTTGTTTGGGTTTTGCGCGCGGATGGGCTCAAATTTCAAAGGATGCAGGAGGGTCTTGGCGGCGGGAGGTGCACCTAGGCGGTTTGGGACAACAATTTGCAAACAAGGTCCCTGCGGGATTGGTTGAGGCAACGCGCCGCAGATCTGGCAATGGGTGGGGTGCGGTTGGCTGAGGACAGCGGAAAAGTTGGGGGGGAAGCTAGCGCAGGGTGGAAGGTTGGAGTTGGGACGCAGGAGGCGGGCTCAAAAAAAAAAAAAAAAAAAAAAAAAAAAAAAAAACTCTTGTTCCTTCTTATCTATTCATTCTTCCTTTTCTTTTTTTTTTGTTCTTTTCTTTCCTCTTCCTGTCTCTCTCAAGGATTGCGTACGCACACTGGCACGCCAAGGTCTCCCCATGTACTCTTGCGGATACTCTCACTGGCGCAGATTTCTCACCTTCAGACTCTCACTGGCGCGGATTTCTCACCTTCAGACTCTCACTGGCGCGGATTTCTCACCTTCAGACTCTCACTGGCGCGGATTTCTCACCTTTTCCAATTTCTCAATGGCGCTGATCTTCTCTCTCCAAGGTGCGGATATTGCGCGCAGTTCTTATTCTTGCTCAGGGACTCACAAGCCCAAAGGCTACTCAATTGGGCACAACGTATGTCTTTTTGTGTATAGGCGCTAAATACAAAGGAGAAAGGTTAACTACGGAAGGTGAGATGGTGGGAGATCTCTGGGGACAGAACTCAAGTTGGGGGGGGATGTGGTGCTCTTTTATGGACGCGAGTCAGGAAAGGGCTGCAGGCGGCGCGCTCAGCAATGGGAAGGGCCTTGCCGCAGCTAGCTGCGCTGCGGGCTCAGCAGAAGTCAGGTAGGCCCAGCAGCGGTTGGGTCGGGCTCAGCACCTGGAGACGGGAGACAATGGATTGCGCGGACCAGAAAGCTTGCGGGGATTGGAAAGCTTGTGCGGATTGGAAGGCTTGCGCGGACAAGGCGGACCGCGCATTGCAAGACGCGCGGATTGGGTCACGCGGGTACGCGGATACCTGGAATGGGTTGTTGGGCAGACGGGCGCGGGCAGGCAAGCCGGGCGTACGTTGACATTGAGGGGCATGGGTTATGGGGCAAGGGATGGAGGGGTAGGATTGGGCTAGGGTTCTGTGCTTAGGGGTTGTATTTCATCATTCTTGCTTACTTGTGGTTGTACTTAGGTTAGGGTTGGGAGGGAGGACTTAAATACTTTGCTCTCAACTCCAGGTTGTAGAAAAAGGGGGGGGGGAAGGACGGAAAAACACTTCACTTCACTTCACTTCACTTCACTTCACGGACTGGACTGCACTCTAGGATATCATTTTTTATGGCATTGGATTGGATTGGATTGGAAAGGAAGGAATTCATCTTATTATTGCTCTCTCTCTCTCTCTCTCTTGAATGGCTGCATCCAATCTCCTTACAGACGCTTTGATCAATAACTTCTGGAACTCAAGGACAACTTCTGGGGTGTTGCACCCCTAAAGCTTCCACAATGTGCGCCACCATTTCATCAGGGGATGCCTTGCTAGGGGTGCCTTTAAGGTTCACCATGTAGGTACCAAAGGCATGGTTGCGGATATGCTAACCAAACCGCTGAACAGAATTCTTCTAAAAGTTCATCAAAAACTAATTGGTCTCAGTGGTGATGGTTAGCAAGGGGGGGTGTTGGATTATTTAAATATCTCCATGTTTTCATATCTCCATCTTCATTTCTTTATTCTATATGTTTCTCATGTTTTTCTTTATGATTCTACTTTTTAATTTCCATTTTCTTTTTTTCTATGTGTCACACACTGAACATGTCAGTGTACTCCCCACTCAATCTCTAGACTTGTGCGACTTCTTTCTTTTTCTTTGAATATTCATTGTACTTCTATCATTTCACACTATACGTGACATCTGATTGTTGGTATCTCTACCTGAGGACAGAGCTTGAGCAAAGTAGAAGGATTTCTTTCCTCATCCTTCTACTTTACCTTCTATCTCTGTTATTCCTCAGGTAAGTCTTGTTTTCTTTTCATATCTCATTCTCATCGTGTGTCTCTTTCTACTTATGAAATTAAAATCCTTCTACTTTACCTTCTATCTCTGTTATTCCTCAGCCCAACAGTTCATTGGCCATGAGGAGATAACCATTGACCTTAGAGGATGGAGGTTGGCCAACACGTGTTTCATTGTTGGATCCAAAGCAGGCATCATATTTGGAGGGAATTTTGAGCCAGTTCAGCAGGATGATGTGATCAGCTCTCTTGAGCTGACTTGAGCCCTTGGAAGCTGAGGGGGGAGGATTTTTTGAGACCTTGGAAGCTGATGGGGGAGGATTTTTTGTTGTGGAGTTCCTTGGCAATGTTTGCTTTGGTGTGTTGGACTTTTGTGTGGACTTGCGGGGGGAGACTTGCTGAGGGGCCATTTGGAAAGAGTAAGGGCGATAAGGTGATGAGAGGGATAAAGTGAAAATCAAGATAAAGTGATGAGAGATATGAAGTGATGAGAGCAATACAGTGAAAAATGCAATAAAAAAATGATTGGATTCTTTGGATGAGGTTGCAGTTAGAGTGATGAAATCAATGAAGCAATGAGAGCAATGAAGCAATGAGAGCAATAAAGTGGTGAGTTATCAAGTGATGAGGGTGATAAATTGATGAGAGTGATGATGAGAGTGGTGAATCTTTTTATGATGAGGCTGGAGGTAAAACAATTTGTGAGGAGGTTGGAGGTAGAAGGAGATGGGAAGCCAGGGGTGGATGATTTGGACAGGTGGCGGAAGCCTTTAAATACTTTATTTGAAAAAACACACTTATTCCATGTTAAATTTGACACGTCTGATGTGAAATAAGTGGGTTTTCCTATTTTTAATGGAGGGTTTGAAATGAAAGATTTGGTTTGAAACCCTCCATTAAAAAATGGAAGGTTTGGTTAACTTTGATACACCTTATTTAAACATGGGAAACCTAGAGCAAAAATCCAAAAACAATCTGAAAAACTGAAAAAATGAGAAATTATCAAATTTATTCAATTCATCACTTTTTTTTGTTGCTTTTGGTGCTAATATTCCTTCAAGAAGGATTTTAAGGAGAATCATCATCAGGATTTTATTGATTTTGTATCTTGATTCTTGCACCGGGATTTTACTCTTGAGAAGCAACCTGCTTCTTCACAATGGTTCAAGACCTCTGAGAACAGTTTGAATGAAATCATTCATGAAAGATGATATCAAAAAAAATAGAAGCCAGTCAAATATCACAATCTTGATAAAATTAAGATCTGTAAGCTCTTCCACTTCTGGATCTTCCTCTAAATCCAAATCTTGAAGCTGTTTAACCCTTGAATATTCCTCTTCAGTGACAAAATCATCCTGTTTTAAAGAAATGAAAAGAAATAACTAAAAATATAATTCTATATTGAGGAAAAAAAACTATATATAAACATTAGCCTTTTCCTATCATTCCTCCTCCTTCTTTCCCTTTCCCTTTTCTTTGTAGGCCTACAAATTTTTTGAAAACTGAATGATACATAAAAAATGTTAATTATGAAATTTGATTTTTTTTTTCAAAAAAAAGTAAATGACCTATGAAACTTCTGAGAAAGTATCCTGTGGCCTTCCTCTCCTCTTGGGTTATTCTAAATATTTAAAATCAGATGGATATCTTTAAATTTAGGCCTGAGGGCTCTCCCTGATATTTTTACCCAGCTACATGTATGTGGCATCAAAATTGAACAAAAAATCGATTCTTGAAAATTTCATGAAATAAATTATTTGTCTGTGTGGGAGGTTTGTTGCAGTGATGTAAATCCCCCATTATTTAAAGGTTTGCACCCATGAGAAAATTAATGCCCTTGAAATAATACATTTACTCAAGTGGTGTGCATACTTGTATTTTCCAAAGAATTCTATCCCAGAGAAACCCCACAGGGGATCTGGAGGCCTTATTTCAGCCCCATAGGGCCTAAATTAAGGGTTAAAAGCCTTGGGGGCAAGACATACTCAAAAGGTATATTCTCCCTTGCCAGGCACTTTTTTGCACCTAAATTGTCTATTTTCATGCCTTTTTGTAGTGGAAATAATTTTGAATTTTTAAAAAAACTTCTTGAGGTTGGAAAGCACACAAGAAAGAATTTTTTTTTGAAAAATTAGTAAAAATTACACCAAAATATTGAACTAGCAAAAATAATGTTTAAATGATGCCTATTTTGAAAAAATGCATCATTTTAATAGTTTTGATGGTATTTTTTAGAGTGGTCCATTCTTTTATGATATGAAAATACAAAAAATGATAGATTTCTAAATAAAAATGACTCCATAGATTTAAATGACATGAGAGCCATAGAAATTGGAAAAAAAGCTGAGTATGCAGCTAATTTATTTAAAAACCTCAAGAAAAAAAGTGGAAGAGTATTTTTCAGAAGAGAGAGAGCTTTCAAAAAAAAACCATAATATTTGTGAATATCAATGAAGAGGAATTGGGAAAATTATTAGGGTGAATCAGAGTTAAAATTTTAAAAAATTTAAAAATCTTTTTTCAGGGAAAATATCTATTTTTCAAATATATTTTTTTATCATAATAAACAATGAATCAATGGTTTTTAATTAAAAAAAATTGAAAAAGAAAATGGATAGGCCTGAAATCAGCCATTTGATTTTTTGAAAATTTAAACTCTGATACGCCCCATTATTTGGTCTGGAAGGAAGTTTTTTTCAACTGCATTTTCACCCTTACATTCATTATAAAAATAAGCAACCCATGAATATTTTCAATTAGCTAAAAATTTTATTAATCAATCTCAAAATTTAATGAAATTTTAAATTGGAGACTTCCCATGACCTTTTCAAAACCCAAAATGGGTTGCATGGCACTATTCATAACCCATTTTGGGTCGCAAATGGCCATTCACAGCCTATTTGAGGCAAAAACAGCCATTTTTGACTCAGGTTGGTTGTCAATGGCCGTTTTCAACCAAAAATGAGTCGTGAATGGCTGTTTGAAACCCAAAATGGGCCCCAAAACGCCCCACATGACCCATTTTGGGTTGTGAGTGGCAGAAAAAAAAATAAAATTTCATTTATTTATATTTATATTTATATTTATATTTATACTGATATTTATACTGATATTTATATTTATATTTATATTTACATTTATATTTATATTTATATTTATATTTATATTTATATTTATATTTATATTTATATTTATATTTATATTTATATTTATATTTATATTTATATTTATATTTATATTTATATTTATATTTATATTTATATTTATATTTATATTTATATTTATATTTATATTTATATTTATATTTATATTTATATTTATATTTATATTTATATTTATATTTATATTTATATTTATATTTATATTTATATTTATATTTATATTTATATTTATATTGATATTTATATTTATAATTATAATTATAATTATAATTATATTTATATTTATATTTATATTTATATTTATATTTATATTTATATTTATATTTATATTTATATTTACATTTACGTTTATATTTATATTTATATTTATATTTATATTTATATTTATATTTATATTTATATTTATATTTATATTTATATTTATACAAATATTTATATTTATATTTATACAAATATTTATATTTATATTTATATTTATACAAATATTTATATTTATATTTATACAAATATTTATATTTATATTTATATTTATATTTATATTTATATTTATATTTATATTTATATTTATATTTATATTTATATTTATATTTATATTTATATTTATATTTATATTTATATTTATATTTATATTTATATTTATATTTATACAAATATTTATATTTATATTTATACAAATATTTATATTTATATTTATACAAATATTTATATTTCTATTTATATTTATATTTATATTTATATTTATATTTATATTTATATTTATATTTATATTTATATTTATATTTATATTTATATTTATATTTATATTTATATTTATATTTATATTTATATTTATATTTATATTTATATTTATATTTATATTTATATTTATATTTATATTTATATTTATATTTATATTTATATTTATATTTATATTTATATTTATATTTATATTTATATTTATATTTATATTTGTATTTTTAATTTAATTAATTAATTGATTTTTTAGTTATTTATTTATTTCATTTCATTTATTTATATTTTTTTTATATTTATATTTTCAATTTAATTGATTAATGTATTTTTTATTTGTTGTTTTATGAAAATCAAAAAAAGAAATAGAGAAAAAAAGTAAAACAAATGTTTAGAAAAATTGTATATATGTATATAGGGCATTATTTTTCTCAAGCATCCAACCCTTTATTTCATGCATTTCAATGTTGTTGCATGTTTGCGCCCCTTTGATATTTTGAAAAAAATCCTTTAATTCACACATGTTTCAAGAATTCATTTTTTTTGAATTCTGAAATTGCAGCCCCATAGCAGGGATTCTTAAGCCCCTATGAAAAATATTTGGTAATTTTGGAGGTATTAGAAACCCTTCAAAAATGCAATCAAAAAATGAAAAAATTCCATAAAAACAATTTTTTTCATGCGGTTTTGGATGGTTATTTTGGATGTGTTTTTATTTTTTTTTTTTTTGGTTATTTCAGCTTCCAGGATTTTCAGCCAAAATTCAAAGATCTTTCAATTTGTTTTCTATATTTTTTGGATTTATGCTTTCACCTTAAACAATTCCTTCAAAAAGAAAAAAAAACTCAAAAAAAAAACAAATTTACCTTTGGACATTTTAATCCTTTTATTTTCCTTTTTATTTCATTGTTTTGGTTGATTGAAGCTATCACAAAGTTAAAGAAACAGTGAAAGAGTATTCAAATATTTTTTTCAGATTTGATTCATATATTATTTTGCCTTAAACATTTAC
This sequence comes from Puccinia polysora, assembly GCA_025617555.3. Classification (NCBI taxonomy): domain Eukaryota; kingdom Fungi; phylum Basidiomycota; class Pucciniomycetes; order Pucciniales; family Pucciniaceae; genus Puccinia; species Puccinia polysora. The sequence continues at coordinate 28,886,118 of CM062626.1, forward strand.
ATTTAAAAAGCAAAAAGTTCAAAAAATTCAATTTTCTCATTGGACTTTTAGATTGATTTTTTTTTTTAATTTTTTGCTTGATTTTTTGGGGTGCTTCAAGTTATCATAAATTTAAATAAAACTATTAAAGATATTTTCAACATTTTCTCAGTAATTTTTATGACATTTTTTACCTGCAAAAATTCCAGCAAAAAAAAAAAAAATCAAAAAATTGACTATTCTCACTGAATTTTTGAATCCTTTTGTTGGCCTTTATAATTCATTTTTTTATGTGTTCAAAATTTCAGAATGTCAAAAAAAAAACACATTTCATTAATAATTTTTAAAGATCATCTGCATGTATGCATAAACCTTAAAAACTTCATTCAAAAGATTAAAATGGAGAACAAATATCAATTGAAATACTAAAATTGATTCAACTATGATTGATTTTATTTTTCTGCTTGATTTTATTGGAGGGAACAAAGCCTCATTAAAAAAATATAAATTTTTCTGAACAATGGTTTTCCAATATTTGGAATCCTTTATCAAAAAGCTTTTCAAAAGTGGATATAGCCTGTGAGCTGGCCAATGAAATGACTTGAACTTGAATAAAACCATATGTTTGAAAGCTTCTAAAAGAATGAAACAAATAGGAGAAGATTTAAAATTTGGAGTGGGACAGGAATTCAGAGGAAGATAAGTGCAAGGATTAAAGAAGAAAACTGAACCACTGGACACTTACATGCTTCAGCCAGAAGGAAACCATGGCATGGAAAATTCTTCCACATATTTTTGGGAGCAGGGCCACAAAGGTGGTTAAGTTGCCTTCTTGCTTCTTGGAAAGTTTCACCCCAGATATCACACAGTAATCTTGGGTCCTTGAAGATTGGGTTGTAATCAAGCTCTTTTCCCATTTCATTCCTGCCTTCAATCCAGTCTTCTGAGTTAATCCCCAAGCAAATGGCTGCTTCGCTAAAGCCAAATTTCCCATCCCCTATGACATCTTAAACATGTGATATATGTGGAATGGCTGTTTTTGGGGAAATAAAATCTTTGAATTAGAACTAAAACAAAAAATCCGAATTTGGTGTAGGTGTATGCCTACAGGCAGATGATCTTTAAAAAGTATTAATGATATTTTTTGTTGATTTTTTAGAATTCTTTAAGGTTGAATAACAAAACAAAAACTCAATTATAAAGGCCAAGAAAGGATTCCAAAATCCAGTGAAAAAATTGAATTTTTCAAATTTTTTGGTTTTTTGATGGAATTTTTTAAGGTAAAAAATGACATTCATAAATTCTATAAAAATTTTGAAACGCTCTTTAATATTTCTTTTAAAATTTTGAAAGCTTGAAAAACTCAAAACAATTAGTAAAAATAGCAAATATAGGGATCCAAAAGTCCAATGAGAAAATTGCATTCTTGGAAGTTTTTGCATTTTAGATGTAAATTTTTAAGGTAAAAAACACATCCAAGAAATCTGGAAAATATAATTGAATTCTCTTTGACTTTGATTTAAATCTGTGATAGCTTTAATCACTCAAAAAAATTAAATAAAAAGGAAACTAAAAGAATTTAAATTTCCAAAAAGAAATTTGGTTTCTTTAAAGTTTTGTGTTTTTTGAAGGAATGTTTTAAGGTGAAAGGACACATCCAAGAAATATGGAAAAAATATTTGAAAGCCCTTTGAATTTTGGCTGAAAATTCTGGCAGCTGAAATAACCAAAAAAACCCCAATCAAAATAGCCATAATAGGGTGTATCAGAGTTAGCAAACCCACCCTTAGAAACCCACCATTCTTAATGGCAGGTTTCCAAAATACACATACCCCCTAACTGTTGTATTTCAAAATGGCGGGTTTCATGAAAATGGAGTATTTCAAACATCAAACCCGCCATTAAACCCGCCCTTTATGCAGCATTATCCATCTGTCATCCATCAAATCTAAAACACCCATGGAAATCAGCAAATCCATACTGGTTGCATCTCCATTGCATCACACACATCTCATCTCCATTGCTTCACATCTCTATTGATTTTCACATCTCCACCTTCACAAAAATCAAATCCCATCATAATCTCATGATCCTAAATCACATCACCATCTTTCTCAACTTGTCCAATCAAACTTCCTGCCAGCAAGTTGAAAATGCAAAAAAGCTGACTGAACTTTTGCTACTGTTTGACTCCCATTCAGACTCTGATTCAGAATCCACTTTGGAATCAACTTGGTTGGCTTTGAATTCTCTTTTGGAAAATAAATACATGGTTCCAAGAATACACACCCTCCACAACCTTATGTATGAAAGTCAAAAGCTTCATCTCATCCCCAGTTTAATTTTCCAGAAACTATTCCAAACTTTTTTGCCTTCATTCATGAAACGTTTGGAGATGATTGAAGACAACCACATCTTCCAGAAAAATTCTCTGAATCCTCAATGTGATTGAGCCATCCAAATTGCTGCTGCTCTTTGTAGATTGGGATGAAATGGAAATGGAGCAGCAATCCATTGATTGGAAAATCTATTCTCAGTCAGTTATGGAAGCATTGACTTACACACCAAAAGAGTCATGATTGCTATCCTATCTTTCTGTTGCTCAGTTCTTTCTTGGAAAACCAAAGAAGAACGCAAGGAGATATTTAAAGTGATGGAGACTGGAGGCTTTCCTGTTTGCATTGGGTTTGTTGACAGAACCACCATCCCCTTGATTCAAAAACCCAAGCTAGATGGAAACCACTATTTTGATTGCAAAAAAAGGCAACTGATTCATTTCTTTCCCAATGACTTTGATAAAAAATTTGATCACACACTGACCAAATATGTTTTGTATGTTTGTTAAGATACTCTGTGTAACTACAACTTGTTTGCAATAACAAGAAGAAGTTCATATCCCTCCATGCTGGCCTTCCAGGCTCTTGTCATGATTCATACATGTTCAATCGGATGTGGATTGCCCAACAACCAGAGAACTACTTTGACCAAGATCAATACTTTCTGGCAGATTCAGCTTACGCTAGTGGGAAATATGTGGTTCCAGCATACCAGAATGTTTTTTCCAACAATCAAGGAAAAACAAATTTCAACTATCACCTTGCCCAATCACAAGTTTGGATTGAGGATGCAATAGGAGTCCTGAAAGGAAGATGGGAAAGCTTAACGGAAATGAAAAACCAGCTTCAAAATCCCAAAGACACAAAGGTCCTCATCCACTGGATTGTTGTAATCCTTCTCAATATTTTGGCAAAAATCAAAGAGGAATGGGACAAAATATTTGAAGTTGATATTCCTGATCCACCTCAAGTCATCCCTGTATCATCTTGTCTCTCATCTTTTTCTATGTGAGAGAGATTTTACCCCTCACCCTTTCCCACTTTGATGAGTAAGACTTTGCTTTGAAATAGGTAATTTTTTTTGTTTTGGTTGTTCAACCAAGAATCCTAGGCTGACTCACTCCGTTTTTTTTTTTTTTTTTTTTTTTTTTTTTTTTTTTTTTTTCTTAGACAAAACTGACCCAACACCTCACCCCACCACACCACCCACCTCACCCCACAAAACCACTGGTCTACTCTCCTCCCCAACAAACACCTCTTCCTCACCCAACACCTCACCTCCTCCTCACCCACCACCTCACCTCCTCCTCACCCAACACCTCACCTCCTCCTTACCCACCACCTCACCTCCTCCTCACCCACCATCTCCTCCTCACCCACCACCTCCTCCTCACCCACCAGCTCCTCCTCACCCACCACCACCACCTCACCCACCACCACCTCCTCACCTACCACCACCACCTCACCCACCACCACCACCTCACCCACCACCACCACCTCACCCACCACCACCACCTCACCCACCACCTTTGGCACTGGTAAGCTCTCCTCATAATCCTCCTCATCCTCCCCATCATCAGAAGCTAACCTGCTCCTTCACCACTCCCCCCTCCTTGCTTTTCCCCTGGCCCCACCTTGCCCCCCCCCCTTGATCCGCCGGCCCCCCCTCCTTGCTAGCCCCCTCCTTGCCCACCAGCCCCACCTTGGCCCCCACTCCTTGCTTGGCTGCTGGTGCCACCTTTCCCCCCTCCTTGCTTGGCTGCTGGTGCCACCTCTCTCCCCCTCTTGATCTGTCGGCCCTCGCTCCTTTCTTGCACCCTCCTTGCCTGCCATCCCCACCTTGATGGCTGGTGCAACCTTGCCCCCCCTCTTGATCCGCTGGTGCAACCTTGCCCCCCCTCTTGATCCGCTGGTGCAACCTTGCCCCCCCTCTTGATCTGCTGGCCCCACCTCAGCCCCACCTCCTTGCTTTGCTGCCAGCACCACCTTGGCCCCCCTCTCAATCTGCTGGCCCCCGCCTCCTCCCTTGCCCCCTCCTTGCCTGCTGGCCCCACCTTGCCCCCCCCCTCCTTGCTTGGATGCCGGTGCCACCTCACCCCCCCTCTCAATCCTCTGGCCCCACCTTGGCAGCCGGCGCCACCTCAGCCCCCCCTCTCAATCCGCCGGCCCCTGCCTTCGGGCTTGCCCCCTCCTGGCCCGCTGGCCCCACCACCGCCCCCCCTCCTTGCCTGCCAGCCCCACCTTGACCCCCCCTCCTTGCTTGCCGCTCGCGCCATTGCCACGGCCCACCCCCCTCCCCCTTGCATTGGACCCGCCCCCCCCCCCTCAAACGCCCCCCCGTCAATGCCTGCCTGGCCAACCAACCTCCCCCCCTCCCTGGTTCCCAGGCCCTGCCTACCTGGCCCAAGGATAGACGCAAAACCCAACCCAAAACCAAACCAAAGGCCCGGCCTGATTCCCTCACACCCTGGTAATTTTTATTTTCTTTTTTTTCTTTTTTTTAGGGGGTGCTGATGTGATGTTTTTTTTTTTTGGTACAGGTTTTTTTTTTTTTTTTTTTTTTTTTTTTTTTTTGGTGATCAGGTTTCTGGTGAACTTGGGATCCAGTCCAGGCTTTGTTTCATTTTTTTTGATCCAATCTTGTTTCCCCAATGATGTCCATTTGACTGACTGTTTTTTTTTGTTTTTTTTTCAATCCCTCAACTGCTATTGGTGAATGTCCAATTCTTCTCCCGCCCCCCTCAAAATGTTACAGAAACAATCAAATCCCGTCTTGTTCCTCATCCCAATCTAATTATAGAATTGGGAGGAACAAGATTGAAGGAGAAGGCTTGAAAAAGATAAAGAGAGGTGGGAATAGTAGGGCTGCTTGCAAAAAGAGGCTTCAATCTTGGGATTAAGACATTTCTTTGGAAGTTGCTGAGGAAGGTATTAATGAAGAGGTTGTCTGGTCTGGCCAAAATCCACATCCTTTGGATCTTTACCCTTCCATTGTTGAAAAAAAAGAATAGTTGAAAATCCACCCAGGAAGAGTTTGAAAAAGCCAAAAAAATCAAATCCTTCCATTTCTTCCACCGTGGAAAAGTAATTGTCCTTGATTGATCTGATCACCAAGCCCTGGTTGCAAAAATCAAATTTTTGCCCTTGGATGAACTCTCAGACCAAGATAAGAAGGACATCAATTTATTCACCACTTTCCTTCACCATTCAAAAAAAGGTTTCAACCCAGTAGGTCCTTCAAGAGCTTGGGGTGGAAAAATGTGGGCAATTGGATGGCAAAAATTGATGAACCCCTTTGAGTTATTTGGATGCTATTTGAAGAAATCATCTACTCAATCTTCCCCTCAAAAGTAGTCTTTTCTCAATCTTAAGGCAGACAAAGTCTCTCAAATTTTAGGACAAATGTTTTGCAAGTTGGCCAGGCTTTCCTTTGAATCAAACCGTGAAATAATGAAGGAAAATGGCATCCCCTCCTTCTCATCGCTCAAATTTAGATCTTGGCCTACTCTCTTTGACTGCTCTCCGCATTTCACCTTCACCTCCAACTCTTTTTACAACTCACCTCACATTGACACAGGTGAAGTCTCTGAGTATTCCTTTTTACTTGCAGTTCCAACCAGGAGATCAAATGGACGACTTATTGAAAAAACAGATGAATATCAAGTATCTGATGGCCAATATGTTTTTCCTGACCTGGGATTTGGAATTGACTTCAAGCAAAAATGTGTGGTCAAATGGTTTGGGCAGCCAATAAGTACAAGCACTGTACTTTTCCTGCTGAGGAGACTGCCACTCATACAAGAATTGCAATGTCAATGCAAATCAACCAAACAACTAGAAAAAATTTCAGGAACTTGAAGAGTGAGAAAACATACTCCAGGAAAAAATATAAATAAAAAGAAAAAACATTTTTTTATTGGTGGGGTTAAAAATAGTCTTAAGCATCTTGGTAATCAAAAATGATTTTTTTTTCTTTTTAAGTTTTTCATCAAATAAAATATATTTACAAGCCCAGCATTTGAGTAACCTGCTTTAATTCATCTACTGTTCTGCTGCTAACAATTTATGCTGCAGCCATTGACCACTGATGCTTTTTTTCTGGTGCCAGGTTTTCCCTCTCCATTTGCAGTTGCACTTTCTGTTGATCCTTCTCCTTTTCATCTTTTTGATCTTCTAGCTCATCCTCCTTCAACTTCCACTCAGTATCTAATTTTTTTCTGATGAGCCAAACTCCAGGCTTTCTGCTTTTGAAAATTAATAACCAGTTGTCAATCCCACTTGTCATTTTCAAACTGAAGTTTTTCAGATTCAATTTGCAATTTCACTGTTTTTCAGACGGGAATAGGAATTATCTTGATTTTCAGAGCAAGGAGAATACAATGGGCTTACATGAATCTTGCTTCTTCACAATATCCCCAAAGCCCAAAAAAATTGAAGTTTTTCTCCTCTTTTGAATGCTATTGGGGTTAATGTTGATGGAATTTGAGGCTTTTGCTTTCCCTTTTCAGAGGATGTTTGTGTGGGATAATCAATTCTCTCATTTGAAGGGGATTTTTGAGGCCCCATTGGCTTGAATTTTTGGCCATTCAGGAATGGATGAGCCCGTTTCTTTTTAATCTAAATCAGTCAAGATTAACTGGACAGAAGAGAAAAGAACTTGGTTCCTTACTTGAGCAGATGTTGATGGCAATGGTGATACAAGAATTAAATCCTTTTCATTGGCCAAGTTCTTGAGTTCTTTCACCCCAGGAAGAGAGAAATCCAAAGAAGGAGGGGAGGGCTCCAAGGTTGGGTTTGAATCCTCAATCAACGCCAAAGTAGACGTGATTGGAGCTGATTGCATTTGAATATCCTCCTCCGCATTGGATGGGGGCCACTCATATGTTTCTTCAGGATCACCATTGCTAGGCTGAGCATCCCCAGCAAAGTCCTCAGCGTCAACTGTATTGGATTTCTGGGAATCAAAAGCAGCTAGGGGGGTGATGTTGGCCTTCTTTCCAAATATTTTATCCATTTGAATATAAAAAGGAAAAATGGAATCAAACTTATCAACCACTGGGTTGATTCCCTTGGCTTTGTCAGATTTGGTGATACCAAAGCTGGTGGAGATTGACATGTAGTGGGCCTTTTTGTAATTGGCTTGATAATTCTTGAATCACTCCCTCATCTGTTTGGATGAGAGATCCAGCCTACCTTTTGTTTTATTCTTGATTCCATTTGCCATCAGGAGATAACAATTTACCTTAGAGGATGGAGATTGGCCAATGTGTGTTTCATTGTTGGATCCTATGCAAGCATTGTAGTTGGACGGAATTTGGAGCCAGTTTACCAGGATGATGTGATCAGCTCTCTTGAGTTTACTTGAGCCTTTAAAGCCTGATGAGGGAGGATTATTGGATGTTGAGTTCCTGGGGGATGTTTGCTTTGGTCCATTGGATTTTTTAGTGGACTTGCGTGGGGAGGATTGCTGAGGGGCCATTTAAAAATAGTAAGAGGGATTAAGGGATGAAGAGCTATGAGAGTTTTCAAGTGGTGAGAGTGATGATGTGATGAGAGGATGAGAGTGATGAAGAAAAGAGAATAGGAACAGATGAGAGGATGAGAGTGATGAAGAAAAGAGAATAGGAACAGATGAGAGTAATGAAGTAACAAGAGGGATAAAGCAATGAGAGTTAGGATTTGATTAAACTGATAAATAGATGAGAGCAATGAAGTGATAAGGATAGTGATCCGATGATAGTGAGCTGGATGTGATGAAAGCAATAAACTAATGAGAGTGATGAACTGATCACAATTGTAATCCAATGAGATTAGCTGGATGTGATGAAAGCAATGAAGTGATGATAGTGATGAAGTGATGAGGATAGTGATGAAGTGATGAAGAGCAATGATTCAATTTTTTTTTCAATAAGGTTGGAGTTAAAAGCAGGTGGGAAGCCAGGGGTTGATGATGTGGAAAATTGTTGGAAGCCTTTAAATACGTTATTTTTAAAAAACCCACTTATTTCCAGGTAACTCTGACACATTTGATGTTAAATAAGTGGTTTTTTTTGATTTTTAATGGCGGGTTTGAAATGGAAGATTTGGTTTGAAACCCACCATGAAACAATGGCGGGCTTTCTTAACTCTGATACGCCTTAAAAAGGATCCAAAAACCCATGCAAAAATTTTTTTATGGAATTTTTTCATTTTTTGATTATATTCTTGAAGGGGTTCTAAAGCCTCCAAAATTAACAAAATATTTTTTTAGGGGTTTGAGAACCCCTTCTATGGGGCTGTGGAGTAAGAATTCAAAAAAAAAATGAATTCTAGAAACATGTGTGAAATATCAAAGGGGCCCAACCGTGCAACAACATCAAAATAGAGGGTTGAATGGGTGAGGAAGATAAATCCCTTGCCCACATATATATAATATAAAAAAAGTTTTTAAACAAACATTTTTAAATAAGATGTATTGCAAACGGAGTTGTGCACCTGCCTGAAACCACAGGTCCACAAATTTAACATTTTGCCAATATCTAATGCATGAAGAATTTCTTGCAATTTATAAATGGGAAGTAATCAATTCACCACCCAGGGTCATGAATAGAGGGTTTTGTTCACAACATTTGCAACCTGGAGTTGTGAATGAAAACTCTTTTTTTATGGTTTTTTTCATTTTTCTTTATTTTTTCTTTTTTTTCTTTCACTTTGTTTTTTCAATTTTCACCTTTTTTTGTTTTTTTCCCTTTTTTCCCCTTTTTCCCCTTTTTTTCGCTTTTTTCCCCTTTTTCCCCTTTTTCCCCTTTTTCCCCTTTTTCCCCTTTTTTCCCTTTTTTCCCCATTTTTCCTTTTTTTCCCTTTTTTCCCTTTTTTCCCTTTTTTCCCTTTTTTTACCTTTTTTCCCCTTTTTTTCCTTTTTTACCTTTTTTCTTTTTTTACAATTTCCCCCCTTTTTTTCTTTTTTCAATGTTTTTTCTTTCCTTTTTTTTTCTTTCTTTTTCTTTCTTTGTCTTTCTTTTCCCTTCTTTCTTTTTTGTTTTTTCTATTTTTTCTCTTTTTTTTCTTTTTTTCTTTTTTTTCTTTTTTTTCTTTTTTTTCTTTTTTTTCTTTTTTTTTTTTTTTTTCTTTTTTTTTCTTTTTTTTCTTTTTTTTCTTTTTTTTCTTTTTTTTTCTTTTTTTTTCTTTTTTTTCTTTTTTTTCTTTTTTTTCCTTTTTTTTCTTTTCCCTCTTTTTTTTTTTTTTTTTTTTTTTTTTTTTTTTTTTTTTCTTTTTTTTTTCTTTTTTTTTTTCTTTTTTTTTTTCTTTTTTTTTTCTTTTTTTTTTTTTTTTTTTTTTTTTTTTCTTTTTTTTTTTTTTTTTTTTTTTTTTCTTTTTTTTTCTTTTTTTTTCTTTTTTTTCTTTTTTTTTTTTTTTTTCTTTTTTTTCTTTTTTTTTTTTTTTTTTTTTTTCTTTTTTTTCTTTTTTTTCTTTTTTTTCTTTTTTTTCTTTTTTTTTTTTCTTTTTTTTCTTTTTTTTCTTTTTTTTCTTTTTTTTTCTTTTTTTTCTTTTTTTTCTTTTTTTTTCTTTTTTTTCTTTTTTTTTTTTTTTTTTCTTTTTTTTCTTTTTTTTCTTTTTTTTTCTTTTTTTCTTTTTTTTCTTTTTTTTCTTTTTTTTTCTTTTTTTTTTTTTTCTTTTTTTTTCTTTTTTTTCTTTTTTTTCTTTTTTTTCTTTTTTTTTCTTTTTTTTCTTTTTTTTTCTTTTTTTTCTTTTTTTTCTTTTTTTTCTTTTTTTTCTTTTTTTTCATTTTTTCATTTTTTTCATTTTTTTCATTTTTTTCATTTTTTTCATTTTTTTCATTTTTTTCATTTTTTTCATTTTTTTCATTTTTTTCATTTTTTCATTTTTTCATTTTTTCATTTTTTCATTTTTTCATTTTTTCATTTTTTCATTTTTTTTTCTGTTTTTTTCTTTTTTTTCTTTTTTTTCTTTTTATTTGTGTTTTTAATTTTGATTTTAATGTTATTTATTTTTATTTTTATTTTTATTTTTATTTTTATTTTTCTTTTTCTTTTTCTTTTTCTTTTTCTTTTTCTTTTTCTTTTTCTTTTTCTTTTTCTTTTTCTTTTTCTTTTTCTTTTTCTTTTTCTTTTTCTTTTTCTTTTTCTTTTTCTTTTTCTTTTTCTTTTTCTTTTTCTTTTTCTTTTTCTTTTTCTTTTTCTTTTTCTTTTTCTTTTTTCTTTTATCTTTTTCTTTTTTTTCTTTCATTTTATTGTTTCTTTTCTTTTCCTTCTTTTTTTTTGGTTTTTTTTTATTTTTGATACATCTCCCTTAAGTTTTATTTTATTTTTTTGCTCACAACCCTGGGTTTTTGGAGATGTTTTGACTAGCAAGCCAGAGCTCCAAATGTTTTTGTGGCACGGTCCCAACCAATCTGAGTCATTTACAGAGGTTGACAACTCCATGGGTTCTGGGAAACTGTACACAACTTAAATGGGTTGTGAACTATGCCACTGAACCCATTTCTATTTGTGTATTGGTTTATTAGGGTCGAAAATTTATCATTTCCCTTTATGAATATTCCAACCATATTTTATTTTTTTTAAATTATATCATCCAACCCTTAGGACCGAATTCTCAAGGCTGAGAAAAAGAAATAGCTAATTTGTGATAAATTTTATTCATAATTCCAACATTTTTCATTTTCGGTTTGTCCTTCTAGAAAATGGATATTAAATATTTGGTCTAACCCTTAGCATAAATTTATGGAAGATTCTGAATCGATTGGCCATTTTATTAAAAAATCAGAAATAGAAGAATAAATCAATTGATAAAAACACTCTTCTTTGAAATCATGCAAAAAAAGTTGAATGCATGAACAAATTTTACAAGGGAAAAACCAGATCACTTTCAAATCCACTAGTAAATCAAGAAAAGAAATCAGAAATCATCCTTTTTTTTTCCAAATTTTGAAATAATTTGACTCCATTTGAATTTTCAGCCCATATTTTTTATTATAATTTTTTTTGATAAATATCCTCATATGGGTTATTTTGAAGTATAATCCAATGGAAAAACGTGATTGAATAAATTAAAAAATATGGATGAATAAAATTCTTCACAATAAACTTTTTTCCTTGTTAATGAGGGTTTGAGTGATGATTGAAAGGCATGATTTTAATGAAATCAGAAGAGAGAAAGTTTGAGATTTATGGAAACCACTAATACATTCTCCTTCAAGCTCTTGAAGAATATGATTTTCATACTTCTCAAGCCTTCTCCTTTTTTTCAGATTTTATGTGGCTTGAGTTGCTTGAGTTTTTATTTTCATGTGGTTGAATTTAATTTGGTCCAATTCAAATTTTCCAAAATTGATTCCAAATATTGCAATTATATCTTTATTTGATGATTTATTCATCTGAATTAACAAATTTAAAAAATGAGATAAAATTTCAAAAGAAGAACCCAAGAATCAGAATCAAAGAGCAAGAATGATATGTCAAAGGAGATCACTTAAATTTTCTTTTTTTTGTCTTGAATAAATTGATTATTCATACATTGATATGAAAAAAAAAGGTGGTCCAAATGTTTCAATTTTTTACTGGATTGGAGGCCAGAAGATCAACACCTGCAACAACTCACCAAGGGCTTCATCTAAATTTATTGAAGTACCTGGGTGTTGCTGCTTTGGCAAACAGTCCTACAAATTTCCAAAAAATGCTGTGTGTATGGAGGATGTATAGTCCTCCTGTAATTCATGAAAAATTTACTAAGGCCGTGATAGTATAAAATTTACCTTCAGGGATGTAAATAAAACTCTTGAGAAGGATAAGCCTGTAAATAACAATTTTTAAAAGGATAATCCAATAATGAAATATTGGACAAGAAAATTCATCAATCAAACAAGATGTGAAATGCTGAGAGAGTCATATGAATCTGGAAATTTAAATATCCAGATATATTTACCAATTTTGTGTTGGTTTATCACTTTAATTAGAGATAAAGATTTTTATATGAAGGGATGAGTTAAAATTGTGAATTTTTTTGAAATCAACACCAGGGGAAAAACTTAGGCACATGCTACAATGTGCCTCCATTTAATTTTGGTGTTACTGGAAGAAAAAAATATAGTGTAAGTGGAGGTTAAGCAAACCATATCTCCAAAACAAGAACCATGTGACTCTTTCCCAACCAACATCAAATTCAGGTCTAATTCTGATACAATGCACATTCATCCCAGTTTTAAAAAAGGAAATTAGCTTCAAATTTCAAGGCAATTAGATTAAACTTATTTGCAAGGAAGATGATAAAAAATGAAGCATAATTATGAAAAATAATAATTTTTTTGTGTTCATAACAGGGCCTTGAATTTCTTCTATTTGGATAAAAAAGCTTAACTGGGTTTTGAATTTATTCTGTTCTTATTATTTATTGAAACAGTACTCAATTCTATCATTGATAATAACAGATGATGCAATCAATTGAATTCTTCAATTGAGACAGGAAGATGATTTCGAAATCTACTATTAAAAGTTATTCATGGAACCTTTCATTGAGAAAAATATTTTACAGCATCAAAAATTCAGAATTTGATTTTAGCTTGATCACTTATTAAAAATTTCACCAAGCTTAAAAAGCATTGACAGGAATGATCCAACCGAAAAAATAATCAAACCAAATCTCAACCAGTGGAATTGGTTTTCAATGATTGTTCAACCTCAATCCACTAGAATTTTCATCCCCAGCCTATTTGATATTTTCTTTTTCTTTTTCCAGCTCCCTTTTGCCATTTTTCTCAAAAACAATGTATAAAATAACTCATTGATCTCTTGAATGCCAGTTTTTTTTTGCCAAGGATTCATAAAAATATAAAAAAATTGAAGGAGGGCACCATCTAGAATCAAACAAACCAGAAAGGCTTTTGGCTTGAGTTTTAATCCCAAAACCAAAAATTTAATTTATTTGTAGTTTTTTTTGGACAGGAAAAATCTTAGTTATGATTAATGCTGATCATGAATGGGGGGGCTTTATTAATTCATTTTTTGAATCACTTGAAACATCCAGATCAAGGACAAATTAGGAGGTATCAGATTTAGAAAATCTGCCATTGGAAACCTGCCGTTTTTTACCAAACCTGCAATTTTTAATGGAAGGCTTCTGATATACACATACCCCCTAACTGGTGTATTTTGTAATTGCATTTTTCATGGAAATGAAGGATTTAAAACAGAAAATCCAAAATTTATGCATGATCATCCATCCACCATCCATCACATGCAAAAAACTCATCCATACCTCCACCTCAGCCAAATCATACCAATATCCTCTCCATCCCTTCACGTACATCTCATCTACATTTATTCACATCTCCATCAAAATGCATTTCCATTGCTTCACACAGATTGCATCATAATTTCATAAAAGCACATCAAATAACAATCTTCTCAACATTTCCAATAAAACTTCCCAAAATAAACTTTAAAACAAAAATAAACTGACCCAAATTCTTTTATTATTTGACTCCGATTCAGACTCCAATTTGTAATCAACTTGGTTAGCTTTGATTCCTCTATTTTAAAAATAGTACATGGTTCCAATAATGAAAATTCTCCACAGACCTTTTTATGAAAGGAAAAAGCTTCATCTCCTCCCTCACTTAAGCTTCCAGAAACTCCAAAATCCCAAAGACATGAAGTGCCTTATCAACTGGATTATCAGTGGTGTAACTCTGTCACACTCCAAGATTAAGGATCATTGTCTTCATCACCTTGACATATCCTACTCCTCAGTATCATCTACCTCCATCCAGAAGCATGACAAAAATAAATCAAAAAATCAATGGTGCCTTCTGATTACTACCTCTGGCTTGTGTATAAACCTTCAAATCTTGGAAACTAAGTATATACTTGCAAATATTTGCAGTTTACTCTAATCCAGTCAACCCTCTAACAAAGCCTTTCTCTTCTGCCCCTGAATATCATCAGCCCTTGGACTTCCATTCTTGGTAATGCCCTAACACTAGGTTGCAATTATGACTAGTCAGCCATACCAACTGTGTAGTTTACCAATGGAATAGCTCCCTTCCGTGCATCACTTTATCCATTTCTATTTCCTTCACCATCACATGTCCTTCCTTTCATGTGTCACCCATTACAATCTTGTACACCTATATTCTATTTTCTTGCACCTACACTATGAACCTGGGAACAGATGTACTGTTAATTTCATTTTGCCATTCTATTCCTGTCATTCATTCAATCACTGCTCTCTAGCCTAGATGACCATCCATCAGTTTGTATCTATTCACTACCAGATTCACTTATAAATTTGTCACAACCCACCTGAAGATTATCTCCTCAGTTATTTAATTTCATACATTGTGGTTTCAAAATTGGGAAACCCCATGTAAAGGGGCAAAATTTAAAATTTTTTCACATATAATATTTCATCATTCATCAAGAAAAAAAAACATTTTGGTTACTATGGGTACTCCTCATCTTTCCCCTGTCTCAACTTCTCATTGTACTAGTGGTCTAGGTAGGCCTTCCCTGGGTTCTTCAAACTCCCATCTCCCTGTTCAAACCCTCCTTGGCAGGCTCCCAGTCCAATTCTTTTGGCCAAGCGCGCAAACGGCTGATCATTTCCTCCCTCATCAGATTGTCATCATTAGCATCAGCAGCAATGACAAAGACCACCTTGCCAAACTATCCCATCATCACCCATTGATCCCCCCTTCTTCATTCAGCTGGCAAATGGTCAACATCACCCCATCATCATCTTTGACAACTTCTTCCAGTGACCAACCAATTGTCACCCTATCAATGTTCTCATCCTGACAAACAGTGAGCTGTTGCTTGCGGATGTTGGAGTTCTTGCAACAATTGGCAACCTGATCACCATCCAATCCTTCCTTGTCCATCTACCTTGCTTTGACCTCCTCCTCCAACCCGCGCCAATTTCTTGGGTGAATCATCAGCTTTATGCGCTGTTTCTGCTTTCAAGTCTGGTTGTTTCCTCTTAATCATCCTATCACCTCCAAAAAAACAATGCTTGCGGCCGTCAAACACCTGCCGTTGCCTTTTGGGACCTCTCATCTGCAATTCCGCAGATGTTCATCCGCTGCCCGCTGTCATCCTTGATGCAGGCTGGTTCCCTTTTCTCAGTTTTTTTTTACGTGTCATGCTCTTCCTGTTGGTGTTACTGTTTTTTTTTTTTCATTGTTTGTTTCCCTAATCCATCAATCAAAAAAAAACCGCTTTCATTTGTAGTATCTCTTGTAAGTAGTCTACAGGGCTCCTGTCCATAAAAGGAGGCCTCTCCCCTGCCTTTTTGCATCATCATAATTATCAGCTACAATTTAATCCATCCTATCATCAACTGAATAATTAACCTGTGGGGCCCTTCCTTTGTCTGAGCATCCTTATCCTGTTATATCTCTTGATTTCCCCTTGATCCTTTGAGCCTCCATACTCAATCCTTTGATCCGTCCTCTGTGACCTGATCCTTATCACCAAATGATAGCCTTGCTGGTTGAAGGGGAACTCTTGGGTTGAATTCTTGAGCGTTTTAAGCCACTCCTTTGATCCCTTTCTCCAACTTCCTTGATCCTGATGATTCATTTGATTGTATTTCCAGAACCAGTCACGTTTGGCTGAGATATTTCTTGAAGTTTGAAACCTGGATTGTTAAACATCCCTTTATTCACTTTAAGTTGAATTCTGCCACGCTATTCTTGAGTCCCTTGAGAAGTTTTTGGGTCATTCTTGTTTTAATTTGTTACTGCTTTGCCCCTAGAACTTCATAAAACAAATTTCTTTTTTTTGTACAGCCACTCACAGTTATCTGGTACCCTTCAAGCGCTTGATTGCAGAGAGTTGGGAAGGTTCATTGAGAACCTGGAGGTTGGTTGGGATTGAGTTGATCTTTCCCAATCTTCTGCTGAAAAACAGAGTTATTAGCTTGTGGGTTTTGTTACTTACAACTGCCTTGTTCCATTGAACTCTGAAAAAACTTTAAATTTTTTTTCAAACTTTTTCCCCCACCATCTTCCTCAGATAGTTTTGTTCTCCATCCCCACTAAATACTTCTAAACTCATCCCTTCCATTGATTCCTTATTTACAAGCCACTGGATCTTGATTCCAGTTACATTTGAATTTTTTTGTAACTTTTAGGAGGGAAGCCTAAGCATCACCTTTCCCCTCCAAATAAATGCCTCTGGCTCAGCACCGTTTGGAGTCTTACCTTTGATCCCCTGGGCAGGGATCAAACCAGAAACCTTGGAATTTACAGTCCCAATCACGTTTGGAATCAAATTCAAAATCTGATCTCCTTTCTTTTTTTTTCTTTTTCTTTTTTTATGTTTATCTTTTTCTCAGATCTGATCCATGGAGGCAACTTATCCCAAAAGTAATTCATCCCAATTGAGCACCGCTTGGGAAAAATTCTTGTTGTTTCCTGTGGTACCCTACTGTTGCCAAAAATTGTGAGCCACTTTGGAAATCTGCTCTTTGGATCCTCTAGGAACTCTGTTATTCAAAATGGAATCCTCTGTTTGACCTAGGATGCTCAAGATCAAGCCTCAGAACAAAAACTTAGGGTTCAACAGGGTAAATGTTGAAAGGCCCTTGGACTCCTACAAAATGGCTGCTGAGATGGATGGGGCAAGTGAATACAATATGCCCTACCAGTTAAAATTATTTATCTCCTCTGATGAAGTCATGGAAGTGATTGAGTTGTTTGAATTATTCAAAACCCATAACTGGATGCTTCTAAGGGAATTAATGTTAGCCTATTGGGGAAAAATAGATGTAGCCCAATTTACTTTGCAGGACCTGGACAATATTGTAGCCCAGTGGAGCTCCAATGGTGGTGTCTCTTCAGCCTCTGAATATCAGTCTTTCAGAAATTTGTGGGAACCAATCCAAATTATCTTATCCAAAACAACCACATTGATACAGTGGATGTATTTTGAGTGTGGTTTTTCCAGTCTTTTTCTGTAGCAGTGCAGAAAAGAATTAGGGATTGATTGGTCAAATCTGGGTCAATGATCACCACCAGGGAAAATTGACTTAAGCTCCCTGCATTCCTTGTCCTTAGGGTACTGTGGATGAAGTTATGAAAGTTCAAACTGCTTTAACATTTGAAAATCCTAGAACCACTGAACCAGTCCATGTTCCTTCTTTCAAAGAGTCAAACATTATTATGATTAAGATGGATGCAGATTGCAGGCCTAAAGCAAATCCTCAGTTCACCCAAGAACCTACTACCATGGACAAAGTCACCAAGATACTCTCAGATTTTGAGAGCAAAATCAATCAAAAGATTTCCTCTCTTACTTCTCCTAAGCCCTCTACTTCTGTCCCTAAATATACTCGGGTCTGCTACCACTGTCATCAGGAAGGTCATGGAACTTCACAATTCCTTGAATTTTAGAAGGGCAAGGAGGAAAATTTGGGGGAGCAGAAGGGGGAAAATTTCTTTCTTCCTAATGGTGCTCTAATCCCTTTTGATTCATCTTGTCCTATTTCTCATGTGCTGGCCTCTTATCAGCCACCACCGCCTATGAAGGCATCCTTGGCTTCTTTCAATTTTTGATCTTCCTGTGGAAGTCTTCAACCTTGGTACCCTCCAGCTATCTAATCCTCCTCTCTTGCTGAGGCCTATCAATCTGATCCAGCGAGGAAAAGACATGAGGAACCCAAAACTAATAAAGCTCCTTCTTTCCCAACTTCAATTCTTTAAAAACTTGTTAAACATCAATCCTCAACTGAGCCTCCTTCCTCTGATGTAGATGACATGGAGGTGGAAAAGGAGCCACTCATGGAAAGGTTTCCAGATCAATCTGATCCTCCTCCTTCATATAAATCACCTCAACCTTCCAATCCCACCCTAGTTCCTGAATCACCTCATCATCCTCCCTCCACCCAGCCCAAAGTTTGATTTGAGAGGGGAATCTCATAGGATCACCCCAATGCTGTGGAAGGGGTATTAAAGAAAATTTCTGATCTCAAAATCCCTGATCTACCTGTGGCTGAACTCCTATCAATCTCTCCATCTGTTGTTGAAGGAATGAAGAAATGGGTCTCTTGTTGACATGTGGAGATTGGTCCTGAAGGATTAAAGGTCTCCTCTGGCACTTTTATGGAGGACTATGGTGGAACAAGTCCATCCACAGATTCCAACCTTTACTCCTGTCCTCTTGGTTTTCTTCCCTGTTATCTTGGTGATTCAGCTAAACCTTCTTCTCCTCTTGTGGATTCTTGGTCTCAAATAAACTTAATTTTGAATGCTAGGGCCTTTAAACTCAAACTCAGTCCTTGATTCAGTATCAAATCTGCAGTTTATTGATAAAAAATCAATCTTGTGAATTGATTGGTATTGCTGAAAATTTCCCAGTCAGAATTGGTCAAAATATTTTTTCAAACTTGCCATTTTTGGATCACTTGTTTTGAAGGTCCTATGATCTTGAGTCAACCTTGCTTGATGGATTTTGGTGTTACCCTCATGTTTTCTGATTTTAGAAAAATTGAAGTTCCTCTGTTCCTTGGATTGTGGTTTTTGGGAAAGGCATTTCCCTGGTCATTCTCCTAAATCATCTTTAAAGGGGAAGCAGAAGTATAATTCAAATTCCTCTCATTTTTTATGTGAATAGTTGATCCTACCAATGGTTTTAGTTCTTCTCAGACTCATAATTCAACAAAAGGATCAACTCTCATCCCTCAGGCTTATTTTTATTTATTTTCATCATTCTCTCCTAATCTAGAAATTATCAAAAATCAAAAACATTTTAAAATAGAAAATTCCAAAAATATCTCTTCTCTCTCTGGATCTGTTGTGCCTTCTTTTCCTTTTACTCTTAGGACTGATCAAAATTCTCTCAGTTCCAGTTCAAATCTCCGCAATGAGTATAAACTAGATCATGATCTAGATTCTATTCTTGGTGGTTTTGGTATGGAGAATATGGTCTCCAGTGGAGGCAATTGAGTGGAGAGGTAAGTCCTCCCAATTGTGCACCACCAGGGCAATCTTCTTCCATAATTCTTAAAACCCTACCTTGTGCCACATATATGAGCAACGTATTATCTCCTGGTTCTCCCTTTATGGAAAAGGCACCCTTTGAGGATATTGAAGAACATTGGATGTGGAAAATGTTGGAACTTGGTCTCATTTTTTGTAATAAGGTCTCACTGGTCAACTCTTTGAGGAAATAAGAACTTCTCTCTTTTGCTACCAAGTATAAACCAGTTGCTAAAAAGGTCCAACCAGTCAACCAGCCTATGCCTCTCAAACTCAATCCTCCTCTTATGCGTCCTCCCTTATCTTGTGATTCTTACTGTGGTCTATATCAATCTCTTACTTTTCCCTTTGTGCCCAACGGTCATGTCACTGAAGAACATCTGAAGATGGTCAACTTTGCTCCAGATCAATGGCTTCTTCCTGATGGGTTAAATTTGATAAAACATGTCTTATCTTTTAGGGAAAAATCTATTTCTTTCTGTGAAGGAGAGAGGTTTCTCTTGAAAGAATCCTATGGCCTCCCTTATATCATCCCAGTAGTAGAACATGATCCATGGAAAAAGAAAAAGATACCAATCCCTGCTTCTAAAGTTGAAAATATATCAATTTGGTCCACCAACAAGTTTTTACTAGTCTATACAAACATTGAACCTCTAGTTATTCCAGGCCTGTCTTCTGTGTCCTCAAGAGTAATTGTAAACTTAGAATAGTTCATGATCTCCAACCTCTTCATAAAGTTACTATTAAAGACTCTGGTATCCCTCCTGCTACTGAACAATTTGTTGAATCTTTCTCTGGGAGAGCTTGCTATGGTCTAGGGGACATTATGGGTGGTTATGAAGAATGATCCCTACATCCTATTTTTTTCCCTCTCACTACTTTTGATATTCCTCTTGGTCAATTCCAGCTTACTTGGTTTCCTCAAGAAGCCACCAATTTGGTTGCAGTCTATCAGGCTCAGATGATGTGGATCATCCAGGATGAAATCCCTGATCATTCTGGTATCTTTATTGATGATGGTGGAATTAAAGGTCCAGTTTCTGACTATGATAATGAGATTTTACCTTGGCACTCAGGAATTCTTTTTTTTATCTGGGAATATGCCACTACTTTGGAAAGGATTCTATTTTGAATTGAGGATTCTGGTCTTACTTTCTCTGGATCCAAAATGACCACTTGTGTCCCTGCTCTGTAAAATGTTGTTCATGTTTTCTGAAAGGAAGGAAGAAGGATTGCACAAGCCAAATTCAACATGATCATCTCTTGGCCCACTCCAATCAATTCTACTGAAGTTAGAGGTTTTCTAGGTGTTGCGACTTATTTTAGAATCTTTATCCCATCTTTATCCAAAATCTATTCACCCTTGCGTCATCTAACCAGGAAAGATAATGAATGGATTTGGACCCAAGAGTGTGAAAATTATTTTCAGTTGCTCAAAATTATTTTAGGCAAGGACATAGTTCTGAAAAATATCTCTTATGGACCTGGAGCTGACAATATCAAGCTGGCTGTTGATTGTAGGTATCAATCTTTTGTGGCTGTCCTTACTCAAGAAGATGAAAATGGTTGGAACGTCCTGCTCTTGATGAATATTTTTTATTTTCAGTTGTAGAATCCAGATTATCTCAGCCCAAACTGGAACTCTGTGGTTTGGCTTTAATGATGGAGAAACTCCAGACCGTCCTCTGGGGTCAACATTTCAAATTACAAGTTGATTCTCAATCCATTGTTGAAATGAGCAATGCTCCCAGCCTTCCCAATGCTTCTATGACTTCTTGGGTGGCCTTTATCCAGCTTTTCTATTTTTATATTGTTCACAGGCCTGGAAATTCTTTCACCATGCCTGATGGTTTATCTCAATGTCCTCTGGGAGATAACAAATCCAACTTTGGAGTGGATTTGGATGAGGAAGAACATTTAATCCATCCTCTCTTCTCCCTCTCCTCTCAAGATTATTCTGGCTTTTAAAAAGGGTTCTGGATTAAACTAGATCAGTACCTTTTAACTCTACAAAAATCTCCTGATCTCTCTGCTAAAGAATTTCAATCTCTTAAAGGAAATTCCTCTAATTCCTTTGTACAAGTCTCTAGGCTTATGAAAAGCAGGATTCCTTGTGCTCTTATTGTTTTTACTATCCTTCTAAGCAAGATTCTATCCTTGAAAGTCTCCATGAAGTTCTTGGCCATTGTGGGGAAACCAAAACTTATCAATGATTATCCGAAAAACTCTGGTGGCCATCTCTGAAGAAATCTTTCTCTCAATGTTTCAAGAGTTGTGAAGTTTTTCAGAAAGGTGATCTTAGGCATCTAGCTGAAATTTGTTATCCTACTGGGGAGTGCACTGTCTTTGGAAGGATTGCTATGGATTTGGTTCATCTTAAGGCAGATGGTGCTAAGTACCTCATTGTGTCTAGAGATGATTTTTCTGGATGTTTTGAAGCAAAATTTCTTAAGAATCTTAGCTCTGAATCAGTGTAAGATTTTGTTTATGAGACTTGGATGATGCATTATGGCTTGGCTTGATCTTACTCTACTGATGGAGGCTCCAAATTTTGTGGGAAACTTGCTGAAATGATGCAATATCTCCCTGGAAAAAATAGATTCACTACTCCTTATTATCCAGAAGGCCAAGGCATGGTGGAACAAGGACATGCTCCATTGAATTCTGCAATTGTTAAGCTTTCTAGTGAAAGTGGCAAGAATTTTCACAAATTCCTTCCTCTTTTTCTTTTCTCTGATTGAATCTCAACAAAAAGGACTACTGGTTACTCACCCTATGAGATCATCTTTGGTCAAAGAGCAGTTCTTCCTTTGGATCTGGAAATGGAATCTTTCTTGGGTATCTCTTTGGAAGAGGTTTCCTCAACTACTTATCTGTTAGTTGCTAAATCCAAGCAACTGGAGCAAAGTGAAGATGTTCCTGATGAAGCTTATCAGAAGATGATGGAATCAAGAAAATAATTGGTTCAGTATTGGGAAGATAAGTACTTAAATAAAATCAGGGATCCCTTGAATCCTGGTGATCTTGTTTTATATTATAATCAATCTTTGGAAACCTAGTGGGCTAAGATTTTCTGAAACTTCTGGAACAGTCCTAGTTGGGTGTTTTGTCAAGTTAGAGGTGGATCTAATGTTTTGGAGGAACTGGATGGTACTCAGTTGGCCAGAAGGTTCTCTGCCAATAAAGTCAAGAATTTTCATCATTGTGGAGGAAACTTATATCAGAAGTAAGTCCTCCCAATTGTCCACCCCCAGGGTCATTTTTTTTGTTTTTGTTGTGAAACTCTACTTTATGGCACACACGTGAGCACCTGGGACGCCCTATCCGTTTTATTCCTTCCACTCCTAGGGCTCCCCTAGATGGAACAAGATATTTTTCAACTAATCAATCACTGTCAACATCAAGAAATGGCCATTCTTCCCTCTCAATTTCCTTTTATTCCTCCTTTTCATAGTATCTTTGAATTCAAGATGCAGACTAGGGACAGTCTGGAAGTTGGGGAAGGATGTGGTGTCCAACTTGGGAAACCTCATCTAAAGGGGCAAAATTTTAAATTCTTTTACATATAATCTTTCATCATTCATCAAAAAAATAAAAAACAAATTGGGTTGCTATGGCTACTCCTGATCTTTCCCCTCTCTCAACTTCTCATTGGCCTAGCGGTCAAGGCATGCCTTGCCTGGGTTCTTCAAACTCCCAGCTCCATTTTAAATCCTTCCTTGGCACGCTACCTGCCCAGTTCTTTTGGCTAAGCGCACAAGCAGCCAATAATTTCCTTCCTCATCAGCTTGTCATCATTGGCATCAGGGGAAATGACAAAGACCGCCTTGCCAAACTATCCCATCTCAGCCATCATCACCCATTGATCCCCCCTTCTTCATTTGGCCTTCCAATGGTCAAGATCACCCCATCATCATCTTTGAAAACCACTGCCAGAAACTTACCAATTTTCCTCCTATCCAACTTCTCATCCTGACCAACTGTGAGCTGTTGCAGTTCTTGCAACAATTGCCAACCTGATCACCATCCAATCCTTGTTTTTCCGTCTGCCTTTCTTTGACCTCCTCCTTCCTTGACCCACTCCCAGCCCAATTCTTTTGGCCAAGCAGGTGAGCCAAAAATCAATTCCTGCTTCATCAGCTCTTCATCATTGGCATCAGCAGCAATGAAAAAGACTGCCTTGCCCAACTATCTCAACTCACCCATCATCACCCATTGATACCCCTTTTTTCATTTGGCAAGCCAATGGTCAACATCACCGCATCATCATCTTTGACGACCACTGCAAGCAAATGACCAATTGTCCCCCTACCAGCCTTATCATCCTGACAAAATGTGAGCTGCCGCTTGTGTCCGTTGGAGTTCTTGAAACAATTGCCAACCTGATCACCATCTGATCCTCCCTCATCTGTCTGCCTTTCTTTGACCTCCTATTCCAACCCACACCAATTTCTTGGGTTAATCATCATCTTTGTGCGCTGTTGCTGCTTGCAATTCCCATTTTTGCCTCTAAATCATCTTATCACCTCCAAAAAAACAATGCTTGCAGCCATCAAACACCCACCGTTGCCTTTTGGGACCTCTCATCTGCAATGCCGCGGATGTTCCTCCGCTGCTGCTGTCATTCTTGACGCAGGCTGGTTCCCTTTTCTCTGATTTTCACGTGTCATGGTCTTCCTGTTGCTGTTACTGTTTTTATTTTTAATTTTTTTTTCCTAATCCATCAATTTAAAAAAAAAAGAAAGAAAATCTGCTTTCATTTTTAGTATCTCTTGTAAGTAGTCTACAGGGCTCTTGTCCTTAAAAGGGGGCCTCTCCCCTGCCTTTTTGCATCATCATCATTGTCAGCTATAATCTAATCCATCTTATTATCATTTGAATAATCAATTTGTGGGGCCCTTCCCTTTTTCTGAGAATCCTTATCCTGGATATATCTTTTGATTCCCCCTTGATATGTTGAGCCCCCATACTTAATCCTTGGATCCGTCCTCTGTGACCTGATCCTTATTACCAAATAATATCCTTGTTTGCTGAAGAAGAACTCATTTGGTTGAATTCTTGAGTGTTTGAAGCCACTCCATTGATCCCTTGCTCCAACCGCCTTGGTCCTGATCATTCATTTGATTTCGTTTTCAGAACCAGTCACGTTTGGCTGAGAGTTTTCTTTAAACTTGAAACCTGGAGTGTTAAAGCTCCCTTTATTGAATTTAAGTTGAGTTCTGCCACGCTATTCTTGAGTCCCTTGAGAAGTTTTGGGTCATTGTTTTTTGAATTTGTTACTGCTTTGCTTCTAGAGCTCCATAAAATAAATTGCTTTTTTTTACTGCCACCCACAGTCATCTGGTAACCTTCAAGAGATTGATTGCGGAGTGTTGGGCAGGTTCATTGAGAACCTGGAGGTTGGTTGGGATTGAGTTGATCTTTCCCAATCTTCTGCTGAAAACCAGAGTTATTAGATTGTGGGTGTTGTTATTTACAAATGCCTTGTTCCATTGAACTCTGAACAAACTCTAACTTTTTCTTTGAGAATTTTCCTGCACCATCTTCCTCAGATTTTTTTGTTCTCCATCCCTACCAAATACTTCTAAACTCATTCCATGCATTGATTCCTTATTTACAAGCAACTGGATCTTGATTCAAGCTACATTTAATTTTTTTGTAACTCTTAGGAGGGCTGCTTTAAACAGCACCTACCCCTCAAAAGAACTGCCTCCTGCTACGCACTTTTTGTAGTCTTACAACATTCTTGCTGTTTGCTAACGCAGGTCATCACATTGAGCTTTGCCTCAGTTTCCTTCAATTGGAACAATTCATTACTCTTGCTGTTTTGTTGAGCCATTGAACCCTTTTTTTGCACCCTTGCAGTTATCCTTGCTATCTCATACCTATCCCTTGAACTTGGCCTCTCAATTTGCACTCATAATCATCTAAGATTGCCATATAGTACATGGGGTGGTTGTGTGACAGTAAATTAACTAACTCAGCCCCTCTATTGTACTTTCCAACTTTGGTAGATTTTTCTTTTGCAATCTCATGTACTAGCTTGAATTGGAATGCTTGCCTCACCCCTTATATTGATGATATCAATAGGCTAGGTAGTTCCAATTCTCCACGGTCCCAACAACCCTTAGGTTGCATTCCTTCTTCTAAATACCCCTTGGTTGAACCGCTCAAAAACCCCCTTTCCTCTTGAAGTACCTCCAAATCACAACAGTCAAAAATCATGAGAAACTAGAAGATTCCAGAAGTCCCTTTGATGTTACCTCAACACACAGTAGATCCAGAGTTTGCCAAAATTTTCCTGAAAAGGAAGAAACAACCCTTGTCTCTGCTTCTATCCAGGCCCTCAATCAAAATGTTTTGCAACCTAGGATGAGTGGTTCAGGCTTTTGCACTCCAGGAATGAAGCAGCCTGATCATGTTACGGGAGAATATTCCCATAAACCTACATCCTACCAGCAGTTTTGTAGAATCATTGAATCAAACAATTGTAATAACTTCCCCTCTGACAGAAATAAATTCACATATGGGTCTTCCTTCCTGGGAGGTAGAGCCTTTCAGTGGTTCAAATTGTATCTTTAACTGTTATAAAATATGATTCCCACTTGTATTCTTTACAATTAGGACAAGTTTGAGCCAAAATCTTTCACCCTCTTTAGTAGATTCAAAAAGTTTTGAAATGCCAAATACAAAATTAATGTCTTAGTAATGAAGGAGATTAGTATGGTTTCTGTTTACATCTCTCATTTTTGAAGACTGCATTCTTTCATCCAATGGAACAAGGCAGAAATTTTATTTCATTTTCAAAGGGGTTTACCAGAAATCCTAATTAAACAGCTTGCAGCTGGGTTTCATAAGACAAACTCCCTTTAGCAGTTGATATATCAGGTGGTTGAGCTTGATAATGGCTATCTCAAAAAGAACTTCTCTTGAAAAAAAAACCATGGATTTTCAAACTTGAATCCAAGGCAGATGACTCTTCAATGTAAAACTTGGATAGTTCCAAACACTCCAAACCAAATCCAAATTCAAATTAAAACTCAAAAGGGAATACCATTGCCAAAAATCCAAATTTTCTGGATAAAGAAACCCGTATGCTCTGGAATGAGGAACAGATAAGGAGAGAGAAGCAAGGGTTATGTATTTATTGTGGAGGAAAGAGTGATTTCAATAGTTGTGCAAAGCGGCTAAGCTGTCAAAAAATTAGCTTGTAGTTTTTCTGATACTTGCAAGGAAAACTACGCATTATCTAAAATGCAGGAAGCAAATCTTTGAACTTGCAAGTCACTTTTTGCTCCAAGTTCAATATTTGTACTTTTCCATCCCAACAGCACCTCTTATTGTGTTTTACTCAAATCAGGTGCTAATTTTTCTTTTATAAGTTCATCTTTCTCCACTTCCCAAAAAACTACACATTCCAAGATAGATAAATTTCCTGTCTATTTAGTAAGTAGTGAAACCAAGCGGTCTCATTGGTTCACCCATAAGGAAAAATGGACCGTTGCATTTTCCACTTTCCCCAGCTTCAAATGGAGCCTTTTTTTTTGGATATTCCCAGAATGGATGACACCATTGTAGGCAATGAATTTCTAGTCTACTGGAACCCAGATCTGAATTCACAAGTAGGATTAATTAAAATTCAAATCTTGAAAACCCAGCAAACTGACCCTTCTTTCAAACAGGAATCAAACAAACTTAATTCCACTGTCATTGATTTGGATGACTACTTTCCACAAGGAGAGTTGCAATATCCTGACTTTCATTCACAAGTTTTCTCTTCATATATAGGAGTCATTGCTTATTTTTCAAACTGACCTATTTCTTTCTTCTTTGAAGAGAAACAGGCACCTACTAAAAGGGTTATTTTTTGAGCTTGTTAATCATCTTTAATTGTGCAAGCACTTCTAATCCAGTGCTCAAGGATGAAAAGATTGAAGATTTAGAAATAATTTGCAAGTATTTACTTTTGGTTTACCATGACTTTGCCAACGTCTTTTCAGCTGTAGAAGCAGATAAAATACCTCCTTTGCGTTTTTATGATCACAGGATTGAACTTGATGGCCCACCACCAGCAGCTGAACCAGTCTACTCTCCCTCCAAGAAAGAATAAACGGTGCTTCCATGGGGAAAATGTTTCAAAAGGATTTGTTTGACCAAGCAATTCAAAAAATGGCTTTCCCGTCATTTTTTTCCCAATGAATTATGGCAGAATTTTCCTTTGTGTTGACTGCAGGAAACTGAAGCAGGCAAACCAGAAGAATGCCTACCCAGTACTGCATATGTTGCACCTCCTCACACTCTTCCATTGAGCTGCTTATTTCCCAAAGTTGGACCTTTGAGGCGTCTATAACTTAATCTGCATTGCAAAAGGTAATGAATATTTCACTTCAATGAGAACAAATTTCAGCAGTTATTATTATACTGTTATGCCTTTTGGAATCTGCAACTCTATTTCCACTTTTTGGAATTTTTTCAATGAAATTTCTTTCTGACCTTGTAGATAAATACCTTGTGGTGTATCTTGATGATATAATTTTCTACTTGAAAAATATTGAGTATAACATTGCAAATGTGCAAGAGGTGCTACAGAAACTTTTATAGAATAACCTGTTTGCAAAAGCCTCTAATTTTGAATTCCAAACTCATTCTCTTCAATTTTTAGGTTTTAAAGTTTTGCAGCAAGGACTATCAATGGACCCAGCCAAAAGCCAATGCATACTGGACTGGCCCACACCTTCCTCAGTCAAATCTCTCCATGTTTTCCTTGGATTTAGTAATTTTTACAGGAGTTTTATTGAGAATTACCCAGAAAAAATTTGAATTTTACTAATCATCTTCAAAAAGACACTCATTTGTTTTGAACAAGCAGTCATCTTTGGATTTTAAAGCTCTGAAGAAAGCCTCTACAAATGCCCCAATAATTTTTCACTTTAACAAGCTAAATTTCACTATTGTGGAAACAGAAGCAAACAACTATGCGATTGTAGGAGTAATCTCACAGTTTCCTTCTTCTTCCTCTCTATTTCACCCAGTAGCCTTTGAGTCTCAAAACTTGATTGGTGCAGAACTTAATTACAAGATTCATGACAAGGAACTTCTTGAATTTTTTTATTGCTTGAAGAAATGGTGTTCATAAATTTTGAGTCTTATGGAACCCTTCAAGGTTTTAACTGATCACAATTTTCTTAAGTATTTCATGAGCTCAAAATTCCTTACAAGCAGATGGGCAAATTGGGCCAAATACCTCTCCCAGTTCAACTTTATCATCACAAACCACCCTGGGAAAAAATTGCCAGTCCCTGATGCTTTATCATGTTAGGATGATGTTTACCCAAGGGGGAGCACCTTTGCTGATAATAACACTGAAAGTTTTAGGAAAATATTCTCTAATCATTCTGCCCAGCTCATGTCAATCCTCACCAACGTTCAAGATAAAGATTCCAATGTATGAAAAGCCCAACTCAAAAAAACTATGTGTAACAAACTTTGCAAGAGTTTTAAATCATTAGATAGTGATTATACAATTGATGAAAATGGATATTTAGTTTTTAAGGACCGTATGTTAGTACCTGATAATCCTTGCATTAAGTTAGATATCTTCCAGTATTGGAAAGACTCCCTGCTTGTTGGTGACCATGGTCAGGATAAAACCTACCAGTTAATTTCACAAGGATTCTATTGGCTTGGTATGACCAAGGAATTAAAAGACTACTTTAGGATGTGCTATGATTGTAATTGTAAAAATTCCTCATAAAAACAGAAGTATGGGCTGCTCCAGCTGCTTACTATCCGCCCTTTTCCTTGGCAATTTTTTTCAATTGATTTCATTTTTAGATTAAATATTTCTAGTGGTGATGAAGCTATTTTAGTAG
The DNA here is from genome assembly GCA_025617555.3 of Puccinia polysora. Taxonomy (NCBI): domain Eukaryota; kingdom Fungi; phylum Basidiomycota; class Pucciniomycetes; order Pucciniales; family Pucciniaceae; genus Puccinia; species Puccinia polysora. The sequence continues at coordinate 28,915,280 of CM062626.1, forward strand.
TAGTATATTTTTTCCCAAAGATGGCTTTATTTCTTTGCAGTAATGTGACATCCTCATACATAAACAAAAAAAAGGATGCAGAAATAAGGAAAGACCACCCCTTTTATTTTCAATTATTTTCAGTGAAATTAATATTTGGTGGGGTAAAACCTATAATTAAATCTCAGCCAAATTTTTAATTCAATTTTTTTATGTTAATATTAAGCTTTTCCAAAAAAAAACTGAGAGAAAAATTGATTTAAGAAGTGAAAAAAAATATTGAAAAAGATATGCTATTTTTAAGTGTTTTTGTGTTTGATCCAATTTTTGGAGGCCAAAGATACATCCAAAAAAATCTCAAAAAAAATTTCAAAGCCCTTCAGCTTATTTATAAATATTGTGAGAGTTCAAAGTGCCAAAAAACCTCAAGCCAAAAGCCAAAGGAATAGCTCAAAAAATGAGTTTTTTTTTGGATTTTGTGAATTTTTTGACTGAATTTTTGAAGGGGTTTAACTGATCCCAAAATTGTAAAAAAAATTAGCAATAAGGGTTTAAGAACCCTATCTTCAGTCCTGCTTTGTTGGAATTTCAAAAAACAAAATTCTTGAAACGCCTGTGTAAACAAGGATTTTTCCATGTATAAGGGATGTTACGGGGACGTAGTACCCCATGAGTTCAAGGGTAGCACCATGGAAAAAGTAATGTCCTAAAGTTAAAATTTTCAAAACATATAATGAATTATTTCAGGATTATCTTGTTTTTAAATTTTTTTCCAGTAAAATTCATTGGTTCTTTGTTCAAGTTGATGAAATATATACATATATATATATATATTTGTATATATATAGGGCATTAATTTTAACAAGCCCCACATACTTTACTTCAATAATCTTACTTCTACCTGCTTTTGTGCGCCTCTGCTGCTACATAGATTAATACTTTATTTCACAGGAATTTCAAGAATTTATTTTATTTTATTTTAACTCGCCAGTCCCATAGCTGGGGCTTGAAAACCCCCAAAGGAAATCCTTTGTGACTTTTGATGCATTAGAACCCCTTCAAAAACGGAATCAAAAATTGAAAAATATTTCAAAAACCGGTTTTTCCATAGGTTTTGGAATCCATTTTTTGGCTTTTTTGGTATTTTTTTGGTTTTTTCAGCTATCACAAATCACAACCAACATTGAAAGAGCTTTCCAATATTTTTCTAGAATTTTTGGACTTATTTTTTTACCTTAAACAAATCCTTCAAAAACCCAAAGAAATCAAAAAAATCTAATTTCTCACTGGAAATTTGCATCCTTTTATTTTCCTTTTGATTTGTTTCCTTTTTTTTTCTTTATTGAAGCTATCACAAATTCAAAAAAACAGTGAAAGAGAATTCCAATATTTTTTACAGGTTTTCTGGATGTATTATTTTAACTTAAAGAATTCCTTCAAAAGACAAAAAATCAAAAACTTCAATTTTCTCATTGGAATTTTTGATCCTTTTGTTTTCCTTTTTGTTTTTTTTTTTGGTCATTCAAAATTTTGAAAATTTAACACAAAAATTAAAGATCTTTTAAATATTTTATTCAGAATTGATGGATTTTTCCTGCACCTCCAAAAATGAGTCCATTGAAAGACACTTTAACTTAACACATCTAATCCAATGGTTGTTTTTAAATCTGGAATCAATATTTTGGCAAATTCTTTTGGAAATAGCTTTCATATTAAATCAAAAGACTAAAATAAAAGATTTTTCTTACTCATTTTCAAATTTTTTACCCCTCAAATTATAAATGACAATGAACATAATTCAAAAGAAACGGGTGGTCTCTCTTTAATTATGTTTTTTTTTTCCCTGAAAGAAATGATGATGAACTGAAATATTTTAAGCTGAAAATTCAAAGGGACTATTTAAAGCTTTGCAAACATTATTATTTGGTAATTCTTGTGGCACCAATTTTTTCTCCAAAAGCAAACCAAAAAAGCATCATAATAAACCTCTTTTGGGTTCAGGGACTCTTCTTTTTTACTGCATGATGTCTGGGATGAAAATTTTGAAGAAGGAAGAAGGAAACTGAAAAGCTATTCAAGCCCAGCTCCTATAAATATGTAGATGAAATTTACATGCCATGTTTGCCTTCTGGCTGAAACATATGAGGATCCAGTGGTTCTGGTTCCTTGTTTAATGCTTTCCACTTATCTTCCTCTGAAATCCCCTCCCACTCAAAATTTCACATCTTCTCCTATTTTATTCATTTTTGAGACCATTTTAAGCATATGATCTCATTCAATTTCAAGTCTGATCATTGGGCAGCTCCCAGGTTATATCGACTTTGGAAAAGCTTTTTGGCCAAGGATTCCCAATCTTGGAAATCCATTATTCAGAAATATTCAGAGCTTTTTAATGAGGTTTTTGTCTCTCCAATAATATCAAGAAGAAAAATGAAAACAATCATATTTGAATAAAATCTAATATTTTTATCCATATTTTTTATTAATTTTTGATTTTTTTGAATGAATTGTTTAAGGTGTATGCAAAAATCCAAAAGATCTGTAAGAGGTATGAAGAAGATATGTGTTTCTTTGTTCAAATTCCTGAAAGCTGATCCCCCAAAATAATCATTTTCAAAGGAAAAAAATTTTGCAATAATCCAGTGAGAAAATAATTCAAAAACGCAAACCAAAGGATCCAAAATTCCAATGAGAAAATGTAATTGTCTGAATTTTTGTTCTTTTGAAGGAATTTTTAAAAGTGAAGTGATACATCCAGAAAATCTGTAAAATATATTTGAATTCTATTCAACTGTTTTTATAAATTTTTGATAGCTTCAATCACCAAAAAAACTAAAATCAAAAGTAAAATGAAAGGATTCAAAATTCCAATGAGAAATCAGATTTTTTTAGGTTTTTGAAGGAATTTTTTAAGGTAAAAGGATAAGTCCAAGCAATCTATAAAGAAAATGCAAAGTATTTTTAATTTTGGTTGAAATTTCTTCTAGCTGAAAAAAGAAGAAAAATAATCAAAATGGCCAAAATAAGGATTCCAAAACCCTTGGAAAAACTGGTTTTGGCAGAATTCTTTAATTTTCTGATTCTATTTTTGAAGGGGTTCTAATGACTCCAAAATTACCAAGTATTTTGTTTGGGGGTTTTCAAACACCAGGTACAGGAAAGGGGCTTCAGAATTCAAAAAAATGAATCCTTGAAATTCCTGTGAATGAAGTATTTGTTGGTGTAGCAGCAGAGGTGCGCAATGGCGGGTTGACCCAAAATTCTTCCAAATAAATTTTTGGGGCATGAGAAAATTAAAGCCATATATATATTGAAAAAGATATTTTTCCTGAACAAAATAAGAAATTTGCATTTGACATAATTTTAGGTCTGATGCGCCCTAATATAAATATTTTATGAGTTAATTACAAATATTTTGGGGCATCTCAACAAAAATATGATTGATTAAAAAATAATTAAACAAAAACTGAAAAAATTGTTTCTTTGAACAAAACTCAAAATTTTGTACCAAATATAAAAAAAGAAGGAAAATTCTCCTATATCTATTTGGTGATGTTAAATTCACGGCGCCACACAGCCTGTGGGAGCCGTGTAGGGCCCCTCAAAGTGTGGGGGCCCATACACTACTCCATATAATTTATAATTTATTCTTTATTATTATTTATAATTTATTATTATTTATAATTTATTAATATTTATAATTTATTATTATTTATAATTTATTATTATTTATAATTTATTATTATTTATAATTTATTATTATTTATAATTTATTATTATTTATAATTTATTATTATTTATAATTTATTATTATTTATAATTTATTATTATTTATAATTTATTATTATTTATAATTTATTATTATTTATAATTTATTATTATTTATAATTTATTATTATTTATAATTTATTATTATTTATAATTTATTATTATTTATAATTTAAAATTGATTTGTTTTATTTATTATTTATTTTATATAATTTATTATTTATTATTTTTTATTATTTTTTATTATTTATTATTATTTATAATTTATGATTATAATTTATAATTTGTTGTTGGTTATTTATTATTTATTATATATAGTTGATTTTTTATTATTATTTATTAATATTTATTATATATTATTTATTGTTTACTATTTTTTATTTTTTATTTTTTATTTTTTATTTTTTATTTATTGTTTATTTTTTATTTTTTATTTTTTATTATTTATTCTTTATTATTTATTTTTTATTTTTTATTCTTTATTTTTTATTTTTAATTATTTAGAATTTATTATTTATTATTTATTATTTATTATTTCTTATTTCTTATTTCTTATTTATTATTTATTATTTCTTATTTATTATTTCTTATTTCTTATTTCTTATTTCTTATTTCTTATTTCTTATTTCTTATTTCTTATTTATTATTTATTATTTATTATTTATTATTTATTATTTATTATTTATTATTTATTATTTATTATTTATTATTTATTATTTATTATTTATTATTTATTATTTATTATTTATTATTTATTATTTATTATTTATTATTTATTATTTATTATTTATTATTTATTATTTATTATTTATTATTTATTATTTATTATTTATTATTTATTATTTATTATTTATTATTTATTATTTATTATTTATTATTTATTATTTATTATTTATTATTTATTATTTATTATTTATTATTTATTATTTATTATTTATTATTTATTATTTATTATTTATTATTTATTATTTATTATTTATTATTTATTATTTATTATTTATTATTTATTATTTATTATTTATTATTTATTATTTATTATTTATTATTTATTATTTATTATTTATTATTTATTATTTATTATTTATTATTTATTATTTATTATTTATTATTTATTATTTATTATTTATTATTTATTATTTATTATTTATTATTTATTATTTATTATTTATTATTTATTATTTATTATTTATTATTTATTATTTATTATTTATTATTTATTATTTATTATTTCTTATTTCTTATTTATTATTTATTATTTCTTATTTCTTATTTCTTATTTATTATTTATTATTTATTATTTATTATTTATTATTTATTATTTATTATTTATTATTTATTATTTATTATTTATTATTTATTATTTATTATTTATTATTTATTATTTATTATTTATTATTTATTATTTATTATTTATTATTTATTATTTATTATTTATTATTTATTATTTATTATTTATTATTTATTATTTATTATTTATTATTTATTATTTATTATTTATAATTTATTATTTATTATTTATTATTTATTATTTATTATTTATTATTTATTATTTATTATTTATTATTTATTATTTATTATTTATTATTTATTATTTATTATTTATTATTTATTATTTATTATTTATTATTTATTATTTATTATTTATTATTTATTATTTATTATTTATTATTTATTATTTATTATTTATTATTTATTATTTATTATTTATTATTTATTATTTATTATTTATTATTTATTATTTATTATTTATTATTTATTATTTATTATTTATTATTTATTATTTATTATTTATTATTTATTATTTATTATTTATTATTTATTATTTATTATTTATTATTTATTATTTATTATTTATTATTTATTATTTATTATTTATTATTTATTATTTATTATTTATTATTTATTATTTATTATTTATTATTTATTATTTATTATTTATTATTTATTATTTATTATTTATTATTTATTATTTATTATTTATTATTTATTATTTATTATTTATTATTTATTATTTATTATTTATTATTTATTATTTATTATTTATTATTTATTATTTATTATTTATTATTTATTATTTATTATTTATTATTTATTATTTATTATTTATTATTTATTATTTATTATTTATTATTTATTTTTTATTTTTTATTATTTATTATTTATTATTTATTATTCATCATTTATGATTTAGTGGAGGCTACACAACTTGATTTTAGTTGTTTAGCGTGTCCTAAAACTCAAATGGGACTTGTAGCATGCCACACAGCCCATTTGAGCCGTGTAGCATGCCACACGGCCCATTTGAGCCATGTAGCATGCCACACGGCCCATTTGAGCCATGTAGCATACCATATGGCTGATTTGAGTTGTGTAAGGTGCCACATGGCTCAAAGAGCCGTGTACAGACACATGCACCCGGCTCTGTAGCCGTGAATTTAAGATTAAGCATATCTATTTCATGAAAGGAATTAAAATATGATGGAATCTTCCCAAAAAAAAAAAAAATATTTGCGCATAAGCTTCATCAAGTACAAAAACAGAAACATCAAATATAAAAAATTGAATTCTTTCAATAAGAATTGATGTTTATAAGGGGTGAAAACACTTTATGCCAAACATAAAAAGAAATATAAAAATTTGAAGTTTACCGGTTGTATGAGGAGAATAGCATAATTTTTAAATATTCAAAAAAGGAATTCATTGAGTAAGAGAATTATAATGATAAAATGAAATAGAAATTCATTTGAAAAAAAATGATATTACTCATGAAAGGTATGTATTTTCTTACAAAACATATAGGATGTCAGCCTCCTGCATGCCAAGACCCTTGCTATCATTTCGCTACCAGAGGTGATAGAATAAATAGTAAATATATTATTTAATAAATCCAGCAAAGATCCATAAAATATTTGGATTAAGCTTGTTGCAAGGTTAAGTGGTTTGTTTATGGTTTGTTGTTTTAAATTAATATGAATAAATTGATTATAAAATATTTTTATAGAGAGGCCACAATTCTATTGGAGATTGTTAACACCTCTCTTCAGGGATTTCAGTATGAAAACAGGTAGTCCTGGTTACTTTGGGCTCTTTAGTTTAAAGGATATTTTACCCAAAGATTATATGTATATAAAATACACGGTGGAGTGGCAGGGCCTTGTACCCAAGCTGCCACGACAGAGAAAGGATAATAAAACTTACTGGTATATTATTAAATCCTTTGGGTATCTGTTTGAGACGTGCACTAATGGGTTAAACCTGTATACTGGGGTTATAAGGTTGTTCAGCAGTTTTAATTGATAAAAAAGTGCTGATTATTTGACATGATTGTTACTTGACCTCAATCCATTTTATTAGCTATCACATTTGTTTTCTTCTCTCTTTCTTTGCTATCTTTTGTGTGTTGTCTCTTACCCAAGTTACTACTGTTAGTTCATTGAATCATGCGCGCTCTTTGTTGACATGTCACTGGCCTTTCACTATCAGTTACATTCTACCACTCATTCTACTATTCAAGAGGAGTACCTACAATTTTGAAGAAGATTCATCCAGACCACTTCATTCAGAAATCACGGAACTCAATCCTCAAGATTGAAGACTCAAGACTCTTAACCTATTTGATCCAGTCCCAGCAGCATATAGTATGTACCTAAATGAGTAATCAACACATTATCAGTGTTGACTTTACTTTTACTTCCTAACCAGCACTACAACTCAGGAAATCAAGATCAATAGGGAGATTTATATCAGTTACTAGCGTATAGTGCACTCAGTTCTACCTAGTCTATTTAGAGGCCATTATCCTGCCTGTAGAATTGTGTTTGACTGTTCTTCATTGGCTCTTCATTCTAAAGCTGTTTTATCTTACTTTCTCAACTATTATTTTCTGTCTTATTGATTTTTGTTTCTTTGATTGAAGTAACAGCTGGGTCCAGGTTTTCCTTCTCATTTAATTTTTTACACGTTTAAAAGCCAAAAAGGGAACTCAATCAGCAACCAGAATGGATCAAGGATTGATATCACCTGGACCCGGAGGCAACAGCATCTTTAAAGGGCTGGCACTTAAATCGCTTATGGAATCCACCCCTCTTATAACTGAAAAGAACTATTTGATCTGGAAGAAGAAAATGGAAAGGCTGTTCAAAATGCGTGGCATTCTCCATCTTATGAACTCGCCAAATTCTGATGAAAGTATTCCTGATGAAGATGAGACCGCTGCTTACCTCATGTCAAAGCTAGATCCAGCTACACGCACAAACATAATCACAGCCAATAACAAATACTCTCCTAAACAAATCTGGTTGGCAGCTAAAGAACTCTTTGCATCCAACCTGGCCGCAAATAGAGCAAAAATTTTCTTCAATTTCTTGTACCTAGGATTTGATCAAAACAACATAGACGCGTTTGTAACCTCAGTCAAGTTTCACCTAGGAAAACTTGACAAAGTTGGCTTAGATTTACCAAGTGATATTCTAAGCTACTTGATTCTGTTCAAATTACTCAAGTCCCTAAAAGGAATGCAATTGCAAATCATGCAATTGGGAGTAGATCTAACGGTAGCCTTTGTCCTGAATCATCTTTTTCAACACAAAAATGAAGTTCAATCAAAATCTAAAGAAACCTCCGAAACGAAATCAGCTCTTTATTCTAACAATTGCTTCAACTCTGATCAACCGCGCTGTGAAAATGAGAAACATTACCCAGCTGTCAAAACTCACCCTGCTGTAAACTGCTGGGAGGAAAATCCGGAACTAAAACCCAAGAATCCTGTCTACAGATTCAAACAAAAAGCCAAAAAGAAGTCCAAAGAAGCTCACTATTACTCCTTCTTCTGCGGGTTGAATCAGCAGGATGAGACTGGTGCAAATCGCTTCATTCTTGAAAGTGGCTTCTCAATACATATGATTGTAAACAAATCCATGTTCTTGTCTCTAGTCAAACAAACTGGATGCAAACTTATCAAAACCGGAAAGAAAGGAGAAGGCATTCCCATAAAGGGCCTTGGTACAGTCAATCTATCCATTGATGGAAGAAGAATTGACCTGGATGATGCAGCCTGGGTTCCTGATGCCACAGTCAACCTAATCTCACTGGGGGCTCTCCTCAACAAAGGGTGTTCTCTAAAGGTCAACAGCAAAACTTCTCCCTCTACGTTTGCAGTCAAAAAAGGGAGAACCATGGTCCTTGATGGAGTAATCAATAACAATCTGTTAATCATTAATCTCAAATCACAAACAAAAGAGCTTGCCTGTCTCATGAGTCTAGACAAGGTTCAGAAACGTCATCAAACGTTGGGTCATGCCAGCCTGAAACGGATTGAAAATCATCTTGGTCACTGTATTGGGAAAGAAATCTGCTCCAAATTTGAATGCATAGCCTGTAAGAAAGGAAAAATTACCAAGTCATCTTTCAACCAGGAACAACGCCCTGCTGAAAAAGTTTTTGATTGCCTGCATCTAGATCTTATGGGACCACTTAATCCACAGATCAAAGGGGTATGAGTTATGCACTCACAGTCGTTGACAACCTCTCGGGCTATCTATCTGCCTTTCCTTTGCCAAGCAAGGACGGGGCTGGCAAACCCATCATCTTTGCAATTGAGAATGAAGCAAGGAAGAAAGGTCAATTTCCAGTCAAGTTTGTTTCTGAAGGAGGAGGAGAGTTTGTGAACAATACCCTATCAAGCTTCTTTAGATCAAAGTCAATTCACCATATTGTCAGCAAACCCTACCACTCTCAGCATAACGGGAAAGTCAAGCAAGCCAATCGAAACATCATGGAATTGCTAAGATCAGTCTTCAGCTCGGCTACTAATGTTCCAAAAAGCTGTTGGAATGTAGTTATCCAAAGTTGCTGCCTTGCGTTGAACCAAATACCCCAAGACACCAAATCCCAAAGTCCTTGGGAACTTATGCATGGAACGCCATTACCAAAAGACTTTTTAAAGCCTGTAGGTACTGCATGCGTCTATCTACTTAGTGATACAAACATTCCTTCAAAGCTTAGCAAGAAGGGTGAGGAAGGTTGCCTGGTTGGCTTCAATCCTTGTCTTCTTTCATATAAGATACTCACTAAATCGGGCATGATTGTGAACACCAAGCATGTTCTTTTCCTAAAATCTCAAATCACATGCGGGGGACCTAGTCTCAACAAAGATGAAGAATTAACCATCAGACCACAAGATGTTCCAATAACCGGAGGCGGACCTGTATCAACTCAAGGGGGGAGAAACTCTGGCACCCCATTTGATGTCAAACCAGAACTCTCTTTAGATGACAATCAAAATATTCCCGACTCCAAAAGTTCAGCACCATCTGTTGAAGAAAGGTTAATACCTAAACTTTGCAACAGAAGCCATCTCAAACCACCAGAGCGGTATGGTTATCATCATGATACTGTACCAACTTCAATTCAGGAAGCACTCAAAGATCCCAAATGGATTACGCCCATAGACAAGGAGCTGAATACGGCGGAGGAACTGGGGGTATGGGAGGATGAAGACAAATCCAAAGTCACCAATCCAATTAGTACTACCTGGGCGTTCCGTCGCAAGGAAGATCTCCACACCGGTCAAACCACTCTCAAAGCAAGGGTATGTGTGCAAGCCTTCAATCAACGCTATGGCATTGATTACTTTGAAACCTTCGCACCTACTGATAAGATTGCTTTCCTCAGAGCTTTATTAATCTACTCAGTCGACAAAGGACTCCCAATTCTTCAATTTGATGTGAAGGGGGCATTCCTGCACGCCCCTCTAGAGGAGAATGTTTACATTAGGACTCCCATTGGTTCTAAGAAGAAGTCTAAATATCTGAAGTTGGTGAAATCTCTGTATGGTATAAAACAAGCCCCGCTGAATTGGTATAAAACACTCAGAAAATGGATCAGCAGCATAGGCTTTACAGAAAGCAACTGTGACCCTTGTTTGTACCACCATGAGGATGGAGTGAAATCTCTGTTCTTTCATGTTGACAATTTAGTTGTGGTGGGGGAGGTGAATAAATTTAAATCTCTCTTCCTAAGCAAGTTCAAGGATTCATCAGCTCACAAAGTTGATACATTGCTTGGGATGAAGGTTGAGAAAGACAAGAACTCAATCAGTCTTTCTCTCCCAAATAATATCCAAAAAGGACTTGAAGAGCTGAACCTCTTGAACAAAAAACCTCTATCTAACCCATGCTCGACTGGCGCACATCTTGTACCAGCCACGGAACAAGAAATAGCTAAGTTTCAACAACTAAATGTCAACTATCGATTGCCCATTGAAAGACTCAACTTCATAGAAACTTTGGCGCGACCTGACATTAGCTACGCCGTGTCTAATCTGCCAAGATTCTCGGAAAATCCTGTAATACAACACTGGAACGAGGTCATTTGGGTGTGGCGTTATCTACTTAAGACCATTGACTACAAACTTACTTTCAGACTTAGAAACAATTCCAATCATCTCATCACCTACAGTGATGCTACCTGTGGTGATGAACCTGTAACTTGTCTCTCTCAAACCGGCTTCATCACTCTGTTCAAGGGATCACCCCTTTATTGGACAAGTTGGCATCAGAGATGCATTGCTCATTCGTCAACTGAATCTGAGTGTAACTCACTATCAGCCAGTCATCTTGAGGCTAGATGGTTAAACCATCTGCTCTCCAAAGTATGGCGAACTACCTTTGAACCTCCGATGCATTTAATTGACAACAAGGGTTTGGACAATAAATTTTAAAAGTTTGGAACCAAGTCTCACGCTAAATACATTGATATTAAGCTCAAGAGCTTACGAAAAGACTGGAAAAATAAACTCATTCAAATCAAACTGGTTTCATCTAATGATATGCTAGCTGATCCACTGACCAAAGCTGCAAATGCAATAGCAGTCTCTAAGCTGGCAAAGTATATTGGTTCTTAACTTCTCATCACTGATAATGAGTTGAGTTGGCATGTTGATTATTTTACATGATTGTTACTTAACCTCAATCAATTTTATTAGCTATCACATTTTTTTTCTGCTCTCTTTCTTTGCTATCTTTTGTGTGTTGTCTATTACCCAAGTTACTACTGTTATTTCATTGAATCATGCGCGCTCTTTGTTGACATGTCACTGGCCTTTCACTATCAGTTACATTCTACCACTCATTCTACTATTCAAGAGGAGTACCTACAATTGTGAAGAAGATGCATCCAGACCACTTCATTCAGAAATCACAGAACTCAATCCTCAAGATTGAAGACTCAAAACTCTCAACCTATTCAATCCAGTCCCAGCAGCATATATTATGTACCTAAATGATTAATCAACTCATTATCAGTGTTGACTTTACTTTTACTTCCTAAAAAGCACTACGACTCAGGACATCAAGATCAATAGGGAGATTTATATCAGTTATTAGTTTATAGTGCACTCAGTTCTACCTAGTCTATTTAGAGGCCATTATCCTGCCTGTAGAATTGTGTTTGACTGTTCTTCATTGGCTCTTCATTCAAAAGCTTTTTTATCTTACTTTCTCAACTATTATTTTCTGTCTTATTTATTTTTGTTTCTTTGATTGAAATAAAAGCTGGGTCCAGGTTTTCCTTCTCATTTAATTTTTTACAAAAAGAGGTTGAGGATGGATATTATTGATCAGACTTAGCCATAAATCACTTACTTATCTCTCTTTAGTACTTGATTTCCTTGGCACGGTTTCTGGATATAAATATAACTGGGTCTCTGCCCATCAATATCCTCAAAAGAGCTCTTTATTTATAGATTTTGGAGTCCCAATATTGTCCTTCTGAGTGGTACAGGGTCTCAAAGGGACGGACACTAAGGCTAGCAGGGTAAACATGGGTAGCCTGTCACGTATTCTTGGTTCTATAGCACGGGTAGCATCTAATTCCTCAGGCTATGGGAATTATTCTACTTCATGATAGATATTAGGACGTGTGAATAACACTAATCTGTCCCATTTATGTATTATTTAATTCATTATCCTTAGTAAATGTTCCCATTAATTTAATAATTATATAAATAGACATTTCTACGGACATCCTGCTTTCAGGTGAGTTCTCATTATGTATTATATAACTGGATTAAAATTCATGATATTGATTTTACTCCTTATTTTCGAGTTCCAGTTGATTTACTCAGATAATTACTTAAAAATATAAGTAATGGGAATTCATGTAATATTTTTACATCATTAGTCTTCTTAGTATGTCAAAAATATATTGATTTTGAGAAATTCTCATAAAATTATATTAAAGTATTTTAATATATTTTTAGAAGTTGTCATTGTCTTATTTTCGACATTCTTGGTACTTTGAATTATATTTAATAAAAAATACGTATAAGGGTTATTTAAGTACTTTTATATAATATTATGTACTATTAGACTATCTACTATCCACGGGAACATTTATTACATATGTAGAACATTCCTGTGTAGGTTGTAGCATGCTTATGCAGTACCTAAGCCTCTCAGGCCACCTGTCACTCTGTCAACCCATAGTCCCACGGCTGCGTACTTGTCAGAGGCCCGTGGCTGCGTACACAACCTTGACAGAGTGACAGGGCTGTATCTCAGCCGCGCGCGGGTGCATTGGCTGCGTGCAGGAATTGTGACAAAACACATTTCCGTCCGTAACTCCTAAAATATACACAACACCTCAATTCTTACTGAATTTTAGGTGTGAAACATATACGTGATAATGTGTGTGAAAGATTTAGTTGAACAAAAACTCAATAGTGGAGCCGTAGTATTTTATTCTTTTTTTCCTTAATTATTTAAAAATATAAGGAGTTGGATTTCAAGGGTAGGGTCAGTGAGTGACCCAACCTAATATTGGGTGGAGAATCCATTTCTGTAATAATATTCATGGTTTTTCTACTACTTCTTAGGTTAATTGCATTATTATTATTTTTATGTTATTTTCGTTACTTTTGCAGCTTTCTTTGCAATAGTAGCAAGCTGACAAAGAAAATAAATAAAATACCACATACACCTATCTAATGAGATTGGTTTAAATATTATCAATATTTTAAAAGAAACTCCATTAATTTGAAAATAATAAAAGAAATATCAAAACATAATCTCTTTGAATAAGAAGGAATCAATGTTCTTCCTTTTTGTTATAACCAAAAAATTTCTTTTTTGTTTTTTTTTCAAATTTTTTTTATTCCCCTCTAAAAATAGTTACATGTAGCATGTTTGATTTTCTTTTTCAAATTTGGCACCAAGTCACCTAATCCCATAATAGTAACTAAATTTTATTCAAATAAATAAATTTTCAATTTTTTATCTATTGTTCTTGCACTTCATATTTTGCTTTAGAACTATTTTGGAAAATTCAAACTCTTTTCATTGAATATTTTCATTTGAAATTTTACCATCATTTTTATTTTTTGTAAAATAATATTTATATGAATTTAGGGATGTGAATTTCTATTCAAAGAGATAAATTAACAATATTTTTTTGATTATTCTTGCACTTGATGCAGTTTTTTTGTAGTTTTAAATAATACTTTAATTACTGTTATTCAAATGGTAAATTTTTAATTTTATTCTTACTTTTTTTGTTTTGTTAGAAAGATATTTAGATTTCATGAAAAAAACTGTTTTTCTTCAAAGATATCAACTTTTTTCTATAAATATTGCTATTCAATTAATTATTTGAAAGAATATTTCAAAACAATTTGACTCTTCCCATATAATAGGTATACTAGAATTTTTTCCCCAAGTTTGGTGAGGGGCATTATCCCAGCAAAAGATTTTGCCTGTTGAGAAATCCTAGGGATTAAAGAGTTTCATCCTCATGGTTGCAAAATTAAAAGAGGATCCAGGACCAAGGCCAAAAATGCCAGCATTTATCAAGGGTGCAGTACCCAACATTTTCAGTATATAGTAGATTTATCTATTGTGTGTGTATTTTTATGTTTGGTATAAGGTATTTACATTGCACTAGATATATCAGTTCTTATTCAAAGAAATGAATTTTTTATGCTTAATTATTTTTTGTAATTTATGAAGCATTTTCAGGAATGTTTCAACAGATAAAAATTCCCTTCATGAAATAGATATATTTTGGATTTTACATTTTTTTTTCTTTTGTTAAAAAGTTATTCAAATTCCATCAGAAATATTTTTTTTTCTTTAAATGAATCTTGTTTCATATTTTTTTATAATTATTTATTTGATTGATGATATTTGTTTTGAGTTAATTCAAAATTTTTGAATGAGGGAAATTCAAATATTTTCAAGTTAGAATTTTTGTTTTGCTCCTTATGTTTGGTACAGCCTTATTCTAATTAGATTTGAAGTATTCCATTTTGTGATAAAAATGAATTTTTATCAGTATTCTCATACTGCAAAAAGTGTTTTTTTTAAGATGAGCTCAGATTTGAATTCCTTGTAAGAACTTTATATTTATTGCATTTTTGAATTTCACAAGAGGAGGGAGCCAATCAGGTTGAGATTTAGTTTCAAGGATTAGAAAGACAAGAAGAAAACAACTGTAATGTATAAATTTTGCTGGATCAACTTCTTTGAGTAATTGTGGGGTCTTATGAACAGTAGATTTGGGATAAGGAAATGTGGAAGAGATTTCAGCAGGGGATGATTCATGAGAGGGTAGAATAACAGTTTCAGTGGGAGAGAATGGAAAGGGAGTAGAGGAAGAAGAGGAAAGTGATGAGAAAAAGGATTCAGAGGGAGAGAAGGAAGATGTGGGAGATTCAAGACCAGGAAAGGAGTTTTCAACAAAACAAACATGTTTCATAGAGTAAAGTTTCTTAGAGGCAATATCAAGGCTTTTTAAGGTGGAGAAGTTGTTCAAGTAACCTATTAGAATGCAGGGAAACCCTCTTTTGCCGAACTTAGACGTTTGAAAGGATTTGGGGAGAAGATAGTAGCCAAGGCACCCAAATGGTTTGAGCCGAGTGTAGTCAAAATCCTTCTTGTTCCATATCTTAAAGGGAGTGACAAAGCCTTCTGATCTGCATGGGAGGCAGTTGATGAGATCAGAGGCAGTTTTAATTGCTTTGGGCAAGTAACTGAGAGGAATTCTGGATTTTACTAGAAGGTAGCGTGCCTTATTAATCAATTTCCACTTGCTTCTTTTGGAGATACCATTGTTTTTAGGTGTGTACGGTGGAGAAAAGTTGTGAATGATTCCCTTTTCATGACAAAATCTTTGGAAATCTTTTTTTTGGAACTCTGTTTGGTTGTCCAATATGATCCTCTTAAGCTTCACTTGGAGTGGGTTTTCCGCCTCAGTCACTAGGTTGTTGAAGGCTTCAAAGGTGTCACCCTTTGACTTAAGAAACTTCACCAGTTTGTATGAGGAATATTGGTCTGTGACGGAGAGGAAGTATTGCGTTCTGTTTTGGGAGGGCATAGAAATGGGACCAACCAAGTCCAGATGGAGAGGCTTGAGCGGTTGGGAGAAAGACAAGAAGCTGCTGAGGATAGGTAGCCAAGTCATTTTACATTTCAAGCATACATTGCAATTAGAGTGGGGAGAAGAGTTTGGAAAAAGTTGTGCTTGGTATTGATAGCTTGGATCTCCAAGACAGAGGTGCCAGAGAGACGGGTTTTCTTTGGTGTGAGTGATCAGGCAATTGGAAGGTGATAGGTTTTGAGTGGAGATTTCAGCATTAGTAACTTCCAGAAGACCATTGGACAATGTTCCAACAAGGGTGAGCAAGAAGTTTTTGTTTTAAAAAGAAGCAGAGAATCCTTCAAAGCCAAAACAACAGATTGTTACACCGGAGCTTAGAAGTTTGGGGAGTGAAAGGATACATGTGGAAATGGAGGGAATCAGCAGAACGTTTTCCAGAACTGTTTTGGATCTGTTATTGGGGTTAGAAGGGCCTTTCCTATACCTTCGGCTTTCAAAACTTGATCTGAATTTCCAGTTCCAACCAAGATATTGGCAGGTTTAATGTTGTAGAGATAACTCAAATTTTTAACTATATGATGAGACGCTCCGGAGTCCAAGACTATGTTGTTGCGGAAGTTTGATGATGATAGGTAAGGTTCAGCCAGAAAGTGAAGAGAAGGTTCCCGGGAGGGGGGCAAGTTGGATTTCAAGAAAGCTGAGACAGTTTCAGAGGTTTGTTGCAGGTCGACTTGGGGTTTTTTTTGTAGAACTGATCTTGTAGATGGGTATACAGTCTAAAGCATTGGCTTTCAGGATGATTTGCAAAGGGATTGTGGTACCCTGGTCTACTGGGGTGCTTGGGAGGTGTAATTGCAGAAAGGTTGTGAATGGATTGAGAGACTTTCTGTGTACTAGGAGCCTTGAGAAGAGCAGTTCCAGAAGGAGACATGGAGGAGGCAGTGCCTTTCCTAGATTGTTCAAGATGGACGATTTCATGCAGTTTGTTGAGGATTAGGGATGGCTTGGACATGATATCATTGCTGAGAAGGATGGTGTCCACTACATGCCAGAGTTTGGGTGGAAGCTTGGCTAGAATGGAGTAACTCATGATTTTGTTGGGAATACTGAGATTTACAATTTCTAATTTGTTTGCAATCTTATTTCATTCTGTGAGGTAGTTGTCCAAGTCACCAGGATACTCAAGTTGCATGAATCAAATGCACACTCTTCCTCTATTGTTGGCGGACTGGCTTCCAAATCAATTGAGGACCGCCTTCCAGAGTTCACATGGATTGGCTGAATTGGATGGAGTGACTATGGAGTCAAAGGCTAGGGTTCCCAGATGTTGAAGAATCAGGTTGGCCGCATTGTTTGTCTTTTCGACTTGAGAGGCAGCAAGGCTTTTGGGAAGTGGATTAGTACAGTAGGAGAGTAGTTTTTTCTTTCTGAGATATGACTGGATGCAAATCAAACATTGAATATAGTTGGATTCATTAAGCCTGGGTATTCCTTTGGTTTTCTGCTCCTCATCTGAGTTGGACATGTTTGTGATTTCTGAGTACTTTAGTTTTGGTTAGGTTGTTTTTTTGGGACTGTAAATCTGTTGGGTTAAAAGGATAAAACTAAAGGAATAATTTCAGCAAGAGTGAGAGTGAGGAATTACAAGGAGAGAATATTGATTGAGTAAAATACCTTAAGGACTCATTGACTGCGTATCTGGATAGGAGATTGAGGAAAGAAGTCAGGAAGGAAGGAAGAAAGATGTTAAGGAGAGATAGAGTGAGCACAGGTGTGAGGAATAGATAGAAGAGGAGTAAACAAGCAGTTTCAGAGTGGAGACAATTAGTTGAGTGTGATGAAAGGGTCAGTGGTGAGGATTCAGATTGCAGAGTCAGAAGTGAGGAATGAGATCAAGGTGAAGAATCATCCTGATTGGGAGTTTTTACACGCGAGCAAACTGTCACAAGAGGGGTCACAGGAGAACACACGTGCAACTGATATGGTCAAAGAGACAAAAAAACTTCACATGATTGTGAATAGGAAGAAGAAACAGAGAAAAGAGAAAAGTAAGAATAAAGGAAAGAAAATAAGAAAGAGGGGAAATAAAGAACATAAAGAGAGAAGATCTGTCAACAAAAAACTTCAACACTTACCCCATTTGTATTTCCTAGGAGTTTTACCCATGGAATATTTGGTGATAATTCATTGGTGTTCCAAACCATGGTTATTTCTGGTGATTAAAATCCTCCCCGTCTTCCTCAAACCTAAATAATTTTGCCACATGTTCCCAATGGAAGAGAATTGTCCTTTCTCAGAGAGGAAGGTAGGGAGCAAGGGAAAAAGGAATCCCACTTCCACCAATGTGCATAGTGTTGAATGTTAAAGACATCCTCTCTTTCTGTTTCTTTCCTTTTTTTCTCTTTCTTTCTTTTTGTTTTCAGTCTTCTTCTCTTCTATTTTTATTTCTTTCTTTATTTCTTTTTCTTCTTTCTTTTCCCATCTTTCACAGTCTCTTAGATGTCACCCAAACTCTAGACTCAAGCGTGCTCCCTCTCAAACTCACAGCGCTTTCACGTACATGTTACAGACTCTTAGTTCACTCGGGAGGTTCCGCCTCATCCTAGATCCTCCAAGACCTCTATTTGTGATTCACAACCTCTTTCAATTAGTACTTTTCATCTTTGTCCTCAACTCTTCACTCTTAATCTCTTCTTTCTCTAAATCATGCTTCAATTCCCAATCTTCCTTCTCAACTTACTACAACCAAACTCATCACAGATTCTGTCTGGTAAGACAGTTCACCGTGTCTCTTAACAACTGCAATCTACACTCCTATAACTCATGCTGACTCATCTTCCTCTTAAGATCTGAAAATGCCTACTCTTTCAACCAATTGAACTTCACCTCCGCTCAAGCTCTAACCAATATTATCTCAGATCAACGTGCTAAGAATCTTTTAACTTGGTGTTTGTTTCTTCTTATTATTTTTCTTTTCTTCTTTCTTACTGAGTTTTCTTTATCCCTTTTCCCACTTCTCAACTGATTCTTGTGTCTCTTAGCCCTCTTTATTTCTTTTCTTCTATTTAATCTCATAGAAATCCAATACGGTTAAAAGCCAAAGAACAAATCTGACAAACCTAACTGAACCAATGGAGGGATCAAGTAACAAAGGCTTTTGCCAAATCATAATTAAAGCCTCCCTCAAAGCTGTGCCAATAATCTCCAAAAAGAATTACTCAATTTGGAAAGACAAGATGACAATCTTACTAGAACTCAAAGGAGTGAAGGAAGCCCTGGAAAATGATTCAAAAATTTTAAGCCCTACGGACAATATGGAAATTCAAGTTATTCTTTTATCTAGAATTGATTAAATTACCCACAACAACGTAGTTAACTCCTCAAACATAAACTCTTCAAAGCTTCTCTGGCGGACTATAAAAGAAAGATTTGCATTGTCTCAAACTGCTAATTGCGCCCAAGTATTCAATGAATTTCTCTATCAGCAATTCAAGTCGGACTCCATTAAATCTTTCATCACCACTTCCAAAACTTCAATGAAAAACGATGGTCGATGTGGGAATTGACTTACCGGAAAATATCCTTCTTAATCACCTCTTATTCAATTTTCCACCCTCTCTTCATTCCCTCAGACAGCACATTATGCATTTGGACAAGAGTGTTACGGTGGACTTAGTTCTGAATCATCTCACGCAACTTGATAATGAATCCCGGGCCAATTCAAAAGATTTCCAAATCTCCAGTACTTTGCTAATCACTATGCAATAATCACAAGAAACCCATCCTGAGAGAATTTTGATGCACCCGCAGATTCCACAACCCTCTCTCTCCAGATCATACTGAAGATAAATTCTGGCATAAGCACAAGCATCTTGCTCCCGCGTGGTGGAAAGAAGCTCAGGCTAAGTGGCAAGCTCAATCTAACTCAAATCCAAAGAATAAAGAGGTCTCTCACTATCACGCGCTGCTCAAGGCTTGGATCGAAGAGGCTAATCCCAATAATTGCATTATTCTTGACTCTGGCGCATCTTGTCACATTTTCAATTCTCCGGATTTCTTCATTTCCCTTACTAATAGTCCCGAAGACAAATCCATCAACACTGGCAAAGAAGGAGCTTGATTACCTGTCAAAGGAAGAGGAGATGTTTGACTAAAATGGAAAAACTCAGATGTTGTTCTCTCCAATTGTTTCTTTGTTCCCAATTTAGTGGTAAACTTAATCAGTGCCGGTGAACTCATTACATCAAAAGAGTGCTATCTATCCTCCGTGCAAAATCAATTCTTTATTTTTACCAAATTGGCTCATCTTGCTTTCTCTGGTTTCATTCAAGGAAATCTGTTTGTGCTAAATCCACCCTCAAGTATAGGCCATAACTTAAATTTTTGCCATTTGGCCAAGAACAAATTGACAAACAATCAAATCAAGTTTCTTCACCAATCATTTGGACATGCTAACCCTGCCCGTCTCAAAAATCTGTTTCCCAAAATATGTTCCAATTTTATTCCTAATTTCCAATGCGAAGACTGTGTTTTCTCCAAATTAACCAAATCTTCATTCAAAAATACATCAAATCCATCTTTCAAACCTTTTCAACAACTTCAAATTGATTTCATTGGCCCAATCAACCCGTCAGCGAGAAATGATATGAACTATCTCATGAAAATTGTGGACAACTTTTCTGGTTATATTTCCGCCATTCCGCTTCAATACAAGTCAAACGCCTGTCAACAACTGATAATAACTCTCAACTTTGAAAAGCAGAAGAGAGGCTGTTTCCCTGCCACCATCTGTATGGATGGTGGAGGAGAATTTACCTCTTCTGAACTCAAAGAATTCTTCCTTTCCAACTCTATTCAACATCTTGTCTCTGAACCATATCATCACAAACACAACAGGAAAGTAGAACAAGCTAATTGTACTCTTACTGAATCCATTAGAGCTATTCTTTGCAGCTCACTTCTTCCAATAAATCTATGGGCCAAAATCGCGAAAGCTGCTTGCTTAGCTCTCAATCAAATTCAAAAAACTCCTTCCTCTCTCTCTCCTTATCAACTCTTCACTAAAAAGGTGCTTCCCTGAACTTATTTTCATCCAATTGGCTCCAAATTTTCTTACCTCAACACCAAAATCTTCCAAGGCAAAAAGTTCAAGGACCAGGGTCTTGTGGGCACCCTTGTCGTTTACAACCCTGCCTTTCTCTCTTATCAAATTCTTAAACCTGACAAATCAATTATTTCTTCCAAAAAAGTGAAATTCATCAAATCCAAAAGCTTTTCCCAGTCATCTTGTTCAGCCTCTCAATCTCCTTCTGAAGAAAACCTAAATATTCATTTTGACAATGATTTTCCTCTCTCAAACATCAACTCCTCCCCAATCATTTCCAATGACTCTGTCAACTTTGATTCCTCTCCCAAAAATGAATCCAGTCCTGTCTCTCCTACAATCCACAAAAACTTCTCTGATTCCTCCTCTGATTCTTCTCACAATCTCAAAACCCAACTCAATCCTTGTTACTTGCTTAGAGATTGAACTCATCTGAATCCTCCGCAGAGGTTTGGATATCATCACTACTTTGTTCCTAAGATTTACAAACAGGCAAAGAAGTGTCCTGACGCTCTCAAATGGGATTCATCCATGAATTCCGAACTTGATGGAATTAAAAAACTCGAAGTTGGGGATGATTACAAAGGTCCCGAGCCAACAAATCCCTTAAACACAACTTGGGTGTATTGATTGAAAGACAATTTCCATGGCCATTGTCTAATTTTTAAAAGCCTTCTCTGTGTCCAAGGTTTTGATCAAATCTATGGACTCAATTACCAAGACACGTTCTTGCCCACGGGAAAAGCGGCTTCTCTTCAAATGGCCCTTCTTTTTGGTCTCTATCACTCCCTTCCTATCACCCAACTCAATGTTAAAAGTGCTTTCTTACATGCTCCTCTCTCTGACAAAGTCATTATCAAACAACCGAAAGGCTCCAAACACAAAGCGAAGTTTCTTGTTCTCAAGAAATCTCTTTACGGTCTCAAGCAATCACTGGCAAACTGGTTTTCCACTCTTACGTCATGGATTTGTGAGAAAGGATTTCATGAGTCTATCTCAGACCCTTGTCTTTACATTCATTCTCAAGCCAATTTGGTTCTCTTCTTTCAATTTGACAATCTTATTTTAGTAGGATCTGGAGAGAATTTTCTCTCTAATTTTCTGTCAAGATTTCCCAACTCCAGTCACCATGATCCAAATACTATTCTAGGAATGAAGTACAAACAAACCAAAGATTCAATTCTCTTACCCCAACCAAAACACATAGAACACGGACTTGAATAGTTAAAAATGACCGACTGCAAGCCTTCAAATATTCCACTCTCTACAAATTTCAACCTCACTCCCGCCTCTGATCAAGAATATGAAGAATTAAAATCTATTAATATTAATTATTGCTCTGCTGTGTTTCTAATGAACTACATAGCATATCTCACTTGTCCTGACTTAACCTTTGCAGTCTACAGTTTAGCCCAATTCTGCAAAAAACCAGGTATTCAAGATTGGCAAGAAGTTAAACAATGCTTGAAGTATCTTAAGGCTATGAAAAATCTTAAACTCACTCTTAGAATCACAAATACTAACACTCAAATTCAATGTTACAGCAACGCCTCATGGGGCAACAATCTAGATACAAGAAGTTCTCAATCTGGCCACTTTTCCATCCTTTTTGGTTGCCTTTTATCTTGGAGCAGCTACCGTCAACAAAACATAACCCATTCCACTACCAAAGCCAAGCTTAATCCCTTAGTGGATTTGTTTCTTGAAGCCATCTGGATGAAAGTTCTAATTTCAGAACTTTGGGAAAAGAGCATCGAGCCCAGCCTACATTTTGTGGACAACAAAGGACTCGAGGAAAAATTAAAGAAGTTTGGCTTTCATTTGAAAACTCATCATATCAACATCAAAACCAAAGGTTTACGTGAGGAACTTAAATTGTGAAACTTGGCAGTTGAATTAATCTCATCCTCCAACATGAAAGCCTACGGTCTTACAAAGGCCCTGAATGCCTCCTCAATTACAAAACTGATTCATCTAATCAATCCTGCTTTTATTCATCTGGCTCCAGTCATACCAGTCACGGGGGGTGTTGAATGTTAAAGACATCCTCTCTTTCTCTTTCTTTCCTTTTGTTCTCTTTCTTTTTTTTTCAGTCTTCTTCTCTTCTATTTTTATCTCTTTCTTTTTTTCTCTTTCTTCTTTCTTTTCCCATCTTTCACAGTCTCTTAGATGTCACCCAATCTCTAGACTCAAGCGCGCTCCCTCTCAAACTCACAGCGCTTTCACGTACATGTTACAGACTCTTAGTTCACTCGGGAGGTTCCTCCTCATCCTAGATCCTCCAAGACCTCTATTTGTGATTCACAACCTCTTTCAATTAGTAATTTTCCTCTTTGTCCTCAAATCTTCACTCTTAATCTCTTCTTTCTCTAAATCATGCTTCAATTCCCAATCTTCCTTCTCATCTCACTACGACCAACCTCATCACAGATTCTGTCTGGTAAGACTGTTCACCGTGTCTCTTAACAAATGCAATCTACACTCCCATAACTCATGCTGACTCATCTTCCTCTTAAGATCTGAAAATGCCTACTCTTTCAACCAATTGAACTTCACCTCCGCTCAAGCTCTAACCAATATTATCTCAGATCAACGTGCTAAGAATCTTTTAACTTGATGTTTGTTTCTTATTATTATTTTTCTTTTCTTCTTTCTTACTGAGTTTTCTTTATCCCTTTTCCCACTTCTCAACTGATTCTTGTGTCTCTTAGCCCTCTTTATGTATTTTCTTCTATTTAATCTCATAGAAATCCAATACATAGAATGGATGTAGCTTCTGCTTTGAATTTGTTACATCCTGGGGTTTTCTTTGAGGAAAGTTTAGATTTGAGTCCAAAAAAAGCCAGGTCAGCTTTGCCCTGTAGTTAGGGTCTTTGATCCATTTACTCAGGATTGGAAAAGAGGAAAAGGATGGGGTTGGGTTGTAGGTGTCAACCAGCTGGGCCAGAATATAAATCAAGGTAATATTGATGACTACCAGGCATTGAGGACCACCTTCCAACAGTTAGAACTACAAAAATGGAATAGACCACTTGAAGTAAAAATTGCTTCATGGGAGGAGGAGAAGCCTTTGTGTGTGTTTTTGAAAGCTGAATCAGCCTTCCCAGCCAGATTTTCCATAGGGATCAAATTAAATGGTTTTACCCAGGACTGCTGTAGAACAAGCATCTCAAAATGCAACACTGCTTTCAGTAAATGAAGTTTCACTGCTTTGGACACATAGAAATTGAGTTAAAACATGGAAAAAGCGTCTTGGTCAGGGACTTGGGGCAAAGTGGCCTTTGCCCTAGGGGCCAGAGCCACCAGTAAGATATTTGAGACTAAAAGGGGAGGATTGTAAGCAGAGTCAAAGAGAGGAAGAGGGGAGGATTGGTTGTGGGTCAAACTGCAGTGTTCTATCATGCGCAGGGGAGGGGGTGTTTATGAAATCATCCTTCTTGAAAGGAAATGACATTCTAAAGGGAGTTTGGTCAGCTTCCAAGACACCTGGGGTCTTGTTCTTGAGGCCTTATTTGCACAGGAAACATTTCACTAAACCACTGGGTCCATTTGTTCCTTCATTTTTTGGATTTTTTCCATTGCACTTGGCACATTGAGGGGGTTCCCTAAAAAACCTACCAAAGTTGCCCTTTTGGAGACATTTGAAGCATTGGGGAGGATTTGTTTTGCATTTCTTGGTACAATGATAATAAAAGTGAAAAAAAAACACAGACCACTCCACTCAAGTTTCTAAGTATTTATCTGGGAAGGAGAGGATGATGCTAGCAGCCTTCATGAAAGCATAGTAATTGGAACCAATCCAACGCAAATAAACAAGGGCTGTGAAATGGAAGCTGTCTTCCCAGGAAATGAACACCAACTCTGTTTTTTATAGGATGTAAAACACAAGTGGGACACCATGCACCATTAAAAAGTACGTTCTTGGAGTAGCCTCAAGATTGGGGTGAACCTGCTTTGACCGGATGTTTTTATTATCTATCAGCCACTTCTGATGTTATTTTTTTTTTGTAAAAAGAAGAATCCCCTGAGGGGAGGACACAGGCACCCCTGACAGCTACCAGGGAGCCATCTAAATTTTAATCCAGTTTGGACAAGGCCTTCTTTGCGGTTTGTACAAGAGCACAGCTGGGGAGTTCCTTCAAGATGGTGTTTGCCATATTGGAGTGGATGGGGGACCTCTTTAGTCAAAGTCTGGGAAGAACAGAGTGGGGGGAGGGAGCCGTAGACGGATGAGAATTTTTAAGGGGGAAAGAAAAGCTGGAAGCAGCCACTCTTGCAAAGGATTTGGGGTTGGAGGCAACAGGAGGTTGGCCCCCACTGATCAAGGACCTCTGGTGTTGAATTTATTCCAGACCCGAGACCAGGGAATTGATCCTGGAGCTCATGTGGTCAATTGTTGACTCCAAAAAGGCAATGGCTCTTTCAGACGGGTTGAAAATGTTGATTATAAGCTTGAAAATCTGGTGATTTATCATAAAAAATCCATCCAAGATGGCTATAATACTGTTGTTTTCCAGCACCTGAAGAAGAAAGGCTAGACCCAAAGAAGGGGGGGAAATGGTTGGAGGGGTAGGACTGGGAGGATGCCAGCCTTTTTGGAAAATTCCATGGCTGATCCACAACACTCTGAGTCTGGTAGGCAAAAAGAGGGCATTTGGACCTGTGTTGAAGGACCAACAAATTTGAGGCGGTAGGGGAAAGTGGATGGAGGGGATGGGGAAAAGATTGCAGTATTCTTCAAAAGAATGAGGGTAGAAATGTTGTGGTTCTGGTCAGGAGCCTGAACTTGCACCTTCCATTCTTGGCTCAACCCTGTTCCTGGAAATTAGCCAAGCAAATCCGGTCACTCAAGCCCTCTTGGCTTACACTTTGCATAATGCCAAAATTTAGCCAAAAAATCCACAAAAGGGTTAGACCCACTACCTACACAGCCACTACTATTCATTTTCACATAGTTTCTGTTCCCTTGAAATTACATCTTTCATTTATCCATAAAATGTTTCATGAATCATTCAGCATCATTCATTTTGTGCCCAGTGCTCTGACCTATGGCAACATTGTAATATTTTTCATAATTCCTTTCCTGTTATTTATTTATTTATTTCTTTTGTAGCTGTAGAAAAATTTCCTTCAGGTTGTATCTATTCAACTACTCACTGATGTATATTACCTTTTAAGGGCCATGCATTATTCCTGTAGATTTTTTGTTCATTTAGTTAATTTGATATTTTCTTGCATCTTCCACTGAAATTAAGTCTTCACATAAAGCACTGTCTCATACACTTTGCCTGAGGATTTGAAGTTAGAATTTTCATTTAGCCTTGCTATATTTGGGATTTTTTCTCCAATTTGCACTCACGCCCCCCTAGATTGCCTTATAGTACAGTTATTAGACAAGAAAAAAGCCTTGGTACTGGTTTTTAAATTTTGCCCACGCAGTTACTTCAAGCAATGCATAGCAAGGACAGGAATTTTTATGGTTTGTCCTTAACACTTAAAAATAAATCTAACTCTCCAATTGATGATTCCCAAAATGGCCGCCATCCCAGTTTATCAAATACCTTCCAATTTTTGATTATCAATCAAGAAACAAATTTTGGTATATAATTTCTTCAAAATTGGACCTACTCATCTCAATAATTTTTTTTCCTGATTTTCTTTTGAAGAAAATAAAATTTTTATAACTATCATTCAATCTCTCAATGTCAGGTTTTGAACAAACCAAAAACTTTAAACATTTTGGTTTTTAAAAAAAATTGTGGATCCATTGAAAGGTACTTGTTCTTAAACAAAGAAATCAATCATTCATCTTAAAGTCTTTCAAAAACACCACAACAGTCCCAAAGAGAAACTATATATTTTATATGACTATTTGTGACTGAAAGAGCCTGTCTGAGCATTTATCATGAATCCCAGCAGCCCTAAAAAATCTGTATGCTTGTAATTGTACACAGCTACCAAAAAATTAACAGTAATCAATTGTAGCATTATTGAATTTTACAAGAAATCAATACATTTTTTTATCTCATATTTTATTTTTCATCCTCCTTCAAGAAATACTCAATGAGAAAGAAAGTTAATGGTATCAAACCTTTTTAATTTAGTTTTGGATCTGGATTTTTTTTACATATTTTTAATTTTTTGTTCTTGGGTAATGAATCTAAAATCAAGGTTGATTTTTGATTTATACTTGTTTTTTGATCAAATAGCAGATGCTGAATAATCCAAACATGAACATTGTAGAAACTTTATTAGTGTCAGAATTTTCTCCAAAAATTTACTTGGAATTAAAAGGTCTGATTTTATTCAATCAGTCCCAATAATTTGATCTACCAACTGTACATGGGATGGCTGTGTGAAAAAAATTAGATACAATGATTTATAAGGTTCCATTATGAAAGTTCAACAAAATCGACTGTGGGAATGTGTCCCCAAGGTTTGTCAGAAATGAAAGCCTCAGAAATGGCAAACAATAGTGGTGCACCCTTGAAATCAAATAGAAATGATCATTCAGGAATATTAAAATGCATGGATTCAGTTGGAGTGAATCAGGGTTTCATAATTCTTGTTACATTTTTTTTGAGGTTGATCCTGAAGGAAAATTGACATGCATGGGAGATGCAGTAAGAGAGAATTGTGGGTTTTCTTCCATGTTTTCTTATGAATGCTATTTTATTTACTATGATAGGAAGGAACTAATCTTTTAAATAACTGATTTTTGGAGTGGAGAATCGTTCAATACCACGAGATGAGCAGGTAAAAGAGTTATTAGTATTCATTTCCTGCAGACTATTAGAATCAAGAAAACTGTTATTCTGCTAACCAAGGGTGTTATTATAGCACTTGGTATTGCAGAATAAGGTTGCAGAATCATAAATTTAATAGTATCTAGTTGTAGCAGAGAGAGTTTCAGAAAAAAAGTTAAAAGATTTTTGGGAGAATAAATCTAATTCAGGCAAGTCTTTTATTTTTAGGGCAATAGATTATAAAAAATAAAAATACATTGATCTCAGAAAACTGGAGCAGGGTCTTTGTTATTTTGCTAACCAAGGGTTTTATTATAGCACTTGGTCTTGCAGAATAAGGTTGCAGAATCATAAATTCAATAGTTTATAGTTTTAGAAGAGAGAGTTTCAGAAAAAAAGTTAAAAGATTTTTGGGAGAATAAATCTAATTCAGGCAAGTCTTTTATTGTTAGGGCAATAGATTATAAAAAATGAAAATTCATTGATCTCAGAAAACTGAAGCAGGGTCTTCCATTTTTTAAAAAAATACAGAATCTTCCACCATACCACTCCATGTGCATATAAAAGGATGGGTTTCAATTTTTGAAGGATGCAATTCTGGCATTCAGGCTACTGAACCTTTCTGGGAGAGTTTAGACAGTGTGGAAAGCTTGAGAATTTTTTATAATCAAAGAAAGATTCAAGGTAAAAAAGCAAAGAATTGATTTGAAAAATTGAGAGGAGGAGAGCTCTCAGGTTGTGATTGGTACCATAAGGCCTTGTCTCAGAGGGATGCAAAATTTTTAACAGATTATGGCCAAGTGGGTGAATTTCAATGGTAAATGAAAGAGACCCCTATTTAATCAAAGCTAGAGTCCAAGAGTGATCCCAATACAAGAAAAAAGGCCCAGGCTAAAATCACCCTGTCAAAATTTAGAAAATGAGGCCTTTTTCAATTTTTTACTACAGTCATGCCTTCTGAAATGTTTTCCAACCTCAGGAAGGCATAAAACCTTGAATTTGTTCCAATAGAAAAAAGACCTCAATATAGACAATTTAGGTTTGGCACACCTTTTTACGGTTGACAGGAGTGCCTGGGGTGGGAGAGACAACTTTTGAGGGTATTTGGGGCCCTCCAAGGTCAATAAAAATTGGTTGAGGTCCTGGGGGGCTAAAATAATGGCTTTAGACCCCCTTTCGAGTCTGTGTGGGGCAGAATGTTTTGGATAATTTTATGATGGACATCATTTGAGTCAATGCAGCATGTAACAATAAAAGAAATATTAATTTTTTTGCAAGGAATTCAAATCTGAGGCCAGATTCAATAATAAAGATTCATGTATTAAAAAAATAATAAAAATTGTGATCATTCATTTTATTTTAACAAAATGGAAGTTTTCTGGTGGAATTTGAATACTGTTATACCAAACATAGAAAAACATAGAAGAATGCTACATATAACTATTTGATGCTGGGAATCCAAATCCTTTGAAATATTAAAACCAAAAAAAATATTTATTAAACCAATAATAATAGAAAATATGAAAAAAATTATTTCTTTGAAGAAAATTAAAGATTAAAAATCAAATTGAAATACCTTTGTACCAAAAATAATAATAATAAAGGAATAATTCAACATGTATCTATTTCATGAAGGAAATTCAATTATGTTTAAGATTTCAAAAAAAGCTTCATCAAGTAAAAAAAAATGTAAAAAATTGGTTTCTTTAAATAAGAATTTAAATTCCCAGCAAGATTTAAATACCTAAAAAAACATCTAAAGACATAAAAGTACTGCCTATAACTATAGTATGAGGGGAACTCAATTATGTTGAAATATTGCAACAAAGATTTCATTTATTAACATGAGGATTATAAAAAAATAAAAATTTGATTGCTTTGAATAAAAATAATTCTTCCTGGTGAAATTTAAATATCTCCTTACAAAAAATATAAAAAGAAACATACAAAAATGGTTGATAATCCATTTTGTGTAAAGATAATGAGGGCCTATAATCCTTCATATTTTTCTCATGATGCATTTTTCATTCTTCAAATATGAGTTCAAATTCAAATTCTATTCAAAAAATGATATTTATTAAATTTTAAAGTATCACATACACTCAATGGGTGCCCATATTTGGATTCTCCAAAGGAATTTTGCCCAAGACAGACCCCTTGGGGGGTCTGGGTGCCTTATTTTAGCCCCTCAGGGACTCTATTAATCTTCATAGGCTTTGGGGGATCCAAAATGCCTTCAAAAGGTGTGTTCTCCCATCCAAAGAAATCTTGTAAAACTTAAAAATGTGTGGAAAAGGTTAATTGTGAATGTTGAAAAATTTTTTGTATTGGCATGTCTTTTAAGGTTTGCACGCCTTCCTGGGGTTTGAGACCATCCCAGAAGGCTCAATAATAGTAAAAAGAGTCCTATAATCATCCCAATCACAGCTTTTGGAAAGCTTTTAGAAAAATAATTACTAAAACGATGAATTTATTGAGAAAGGCATCATTTAAGTGATTTATTTGGTGTAAAATTAGCCAGAAACAAATAAAAAATTGAATAATTTAATAAAGTAAACCATTAGTGAAATAGGGAATCAACATAAAAGATTTATGAGAGAGTGTACTCCTATGCTTACCATAAAAATAGTAAAGTAAATGAAGATTTTACTAAAACCTCTATGAGGATAAGCTTATGAAAGGCTCTATGGGTTGAAGAGGATGGTTATGATCCTTTGGTCATCAATACATGGATGATATGAAATATATGTTTTGAGATATATAAAAAACAAGCGTCAGTGTCATTGTGATAAATAGAACATTGGAGTTGGGAGAAATGGATTCTATTATGAAAATTCAAAAAGCACAGGTAAGCCTAGTATTTAAAAAGCTTTTGATTTTAAAATTGAAAGGAATCAGATTTAAATTTTTGAAGAAACTTGAAATAAGGATCAGAGTAAAAAGCTAATAAAAATTTCAAAGAATCTTCAAATTAAAGTTGAATTTTTCATATATGGTCTGGAAAGCCTGTTTGGGTGCTAACAAAAGTTTTTTTAAAATGAGATAAAGTTATTGTGGTCCCTAGAAAAGCTCTCTTGGCGCCAGGCCAAATTGGTCTGGCACCTTGCCAATTTTATCTTGGCGCCAATCAAAGTTGTTTTCCTTGATTGTGTAAAATATTTTTTTCATTTCAAAAAAAAAAACAAAAATGAAAAAGAATCTAATTTATTGCTAATTTTCATGTTTTCATTATGAGGGTGTATCAGAGTTATAAAAACTGCCATTTGTTTTGACCAAACCCGCCATTTTTAATGGCGGGTTTCTGAAATGCCCATACCCCCCAGTTGGTGTATTTCAAAATTGCATTTTTCATGGAAATGGCACATTTCAAACATCAAATCTGCCATTTATTCATCATCAAACATCCACCATCCATGGCATGCAAAACACCCATCCACACTTCCAACTCAGCAAATCCATACCAATCACATGATTGCCCAGCACACTTGTCCTTGGCCTCCTCCTGTTGACCAACAAATTTTTAATCAATCAATAAATTGATTAGCAATCAAGAATAAGTGGAGGATTTGATAATCCTCCAATTTCAAGTTATCCTTAAATGATTGAAAAAAGCTCATCCTCATCCCAAAAATGCCTTTGATGGCCTTGACTTGAGATTTTCTGCCAATTGAATCAAAAGATTATCTTTTGCAGCATTTTGACTTATTCCTCTCCTTATAATAATCTTACTCTCCAAAGTCTATGTACCTACTGGAAACTCAGGCTGCAATAAGTCATCTGACAAGTGTAACCCCTTATTCATCATTAATTGATGAATCTGACTAGGTTTGTGTAATTTCATCATCCCTCAAATCTCAATCTAATTAAAAAAAAATGTGAGCTTCAAGCTGCCATGAAAATACAAGCCTTTGGCCTTCATCCATGGTTTATGGAATCCATCTCAATGAATGGACAGCTGGATAAAAAAAATTATTATCAAACAGTAATACACTCCCCTGATCCTTCCAAGAAGGATAGGACTTATAAGAAAATCAATCAATATTTCAAGATTTCAAACCAAGAGGACAATCAAAATTGATTGATTGAAGCTTGGATTGAAAATCATCTCAATCTCCTTTGATATCCCATCAGTCTTGATCAATTGATATCTGATCTCAATCCTTGATTGATCAGATATCCTAATAGTATCCTTTGGTAGATTGGTATTGATAAAGCCTTCAGATTTTAAGTCAACCAACCTGATACAAGTGAATTACAATCATCAATCCAAACAAGGAAAGAAGTACTCAACATGGGCTGGAAGGATCATGATTGAGTTTGGAGGATACTTTGAAAAAACCTTGGGATCCCCATATCAATTGATTGTCCTCTAATCTAAAATCAAATTGGTCATTGACTTATGAAGATCAATCAGTTTAAACTGTTTACAAATTGATTGAATTGATTGAAGGATTGATCAAAAAATGGGGAAAAATCTTCAAAGTTCCAATCCTAAAATTCAAAAAACAGATAGATCAACAGTGTTTGTCATCAATCACACTTGATTTAATCACATATTTTCCTCAAGAAAAAAAATCCTAAAATCAATCAAAACAATCCTTCTCAAACTTTGTCTCATCATCCTCATCCTCATTTTGGGCAAGGTGTAAAGTTCTGGTGGCATTTGGACAACATCTCAATTTAAGTCCTAAAGTGGCTTCAAGGCTTGCTAACAAATACAATTTGATTCTCATACTCAAAAAGCTCATGGTACTCTGATCATCCTTCAAAACTAATCTGATTAAGCATTGCTAATTGATTGGTTGATTGAATGGCAATGGATTTATTTCCCCCCGCCCCCCACATTCTCCTCCTCCCTTCCCCCTCCCCTCCTCCCTCTCCCCCCTCCTCCTCCTCTTTATTCTATGAAACCAATTTTTATAAAGTGGGACTGACCCATTTTGTTTTTTTTCTGGTAGGATAATTGAATGGTATTTTTATTTTTTTTTCTATGTATTTTGACCATCTACCTTCATTATAACATGAATAATGATGATTTGTCTTTTGTTGCTTTTGATTTTTTTTTTTTGATTGTATGCAATTCCACACATTCTTTGACCCCTTGTTCCTTCTAAACCTGCCTTTTTTCTGGAATTCCAATTGTTCTCCAACCACCCTCAAAACTTTATACAACTAATTGAATCCCTTCTTGATCCTCACCTCCATCAAAGCATACGGGTGCAAGGGAACAAGATGGGAGGAGATGGTTTGACAACAATACAGAGAGGTGGGAAGAAAAGGGCTTTTAAGCAAAGGAGGGATCAAATGAGGGACTCTTAAATATCATTGGAAGTAGCCATGGATGGGATTAATTAAAAGGTTGTGTGGTCTGCACAAAACCTACAACCTTTGGATCTGTATCTGGTTATTGTTGCCAAAAGCAAAAGTACCAGAACACTTGCAGGGACCTGAAAAGTGGCAAGATATAATCTATGGAAAAAAATATAAATAAAAACAAAAAATATCTTTTTATTGGTGGGGTGAAAAATAGCCTCAAAAATTTTAGTGATAAAATATATATATTTATATATATATATATATATTAAAAAAAATATTTAAATTAACTATATATAGAAGCCAAGAAATTGAGTAATTTTCTGTAATTATTCCGCTGCTCTACTGCTAC
Source organism: Puccinia polysora (assembly GCA_025617555.3). NCBI lineage: Eukaryota > Fungi > Basidiomycota > Pucciniomycetes > Pucciniales > Pucciniaceae > Puccinia > Puccinia polysora. The sequence continues at coordinate 28,948,914 of CM062626.1, forward strand.
CAATAAACTCAACGGCTGCCAATAAACTATCTTCTTTTCCATTCCCATTTGTTCATTCTCCTTTGGGGCCATTCAGAAATAGTAAGAGAAATGAAATGATAAGACTGATGAAGAAACAAGAGTGATGAAGTGATGAGAGAAATAAATTGATGAGAGAAAAAAGTGATGATAGTGATTAATTGATGAGAGCAATAAAGTGATAAGATTGATGAAGTGAAAAGAGCAATAAAGTGATGAGAGTGATCAAGTTTTGAAAGTGATGAAGTGATGAGAGTGATGAAGTGATGAGAGAAATAAAGTGATGGGAGTGATGAAGTGAAAATAGCAATAAAGTGATGAGAGTGATGAAGCAACAAGAGAAATAAAGTGATGAGAGAAATCAAATTGACAAGAGTGATGAAGTTTTGAGAGCAATAAAGTGATCAATCAGATTTTTTCAATGAGGTTGGAGGTAGAAGGAGGTGTGGCAAAAACCAGGGGTGTATGACATGGACTGATGCATGGTTGAGGCGGTGAAAGCCTTTAAATACTTTATCTGAAAAAACCCATTTATTTACAGGTTATTCTGACCTTTCTGATGTTAAATAAGTGGTTGGTTTTTTTTTTTGATTTTGAATGGCGGTTTTGAAATGGCCAATTTGGGTTAAAACCTGCCATTAATAAATGGTGGTTTTGGTTAAATCTGATACACCCTGTTTTTCTTTTTGCATTTATATGCATATGAACGTAAAAAAACAAAGATCTCTATTTTTTTTTTTGATTTCCTTCAATTTTACTCATCAAAGTAGATGAACAAGGTGCTTGTCTTGGAGAAATGAAAATTTTTTGAAGTTGATGATCATAATTGGGACACAAGATTAAATAAAAGCTCAATTTTGGTTATTTAAACCTGTTGATAAAGATGCTTGAGAAATACCTAGCCTGAGTGGTGGTTGAGGGAAGAAGAAACATTAGTCCCCCAAAAGTTTCTCAAATAAATCAAGGGTCAAAAGGGATGACTTTTTCCTTAAGGGTTTATCCCTCTCAAAATTCAACATATGATTTAACTCTGCAGCTATCCTAGCCCAATTCCTGTTGAGCAGTTGGATTGAAATTAGAGGGGTTGACCAACATAATCCCTCTGATTTTTTGGGACCAAGATTGACAACATATGATTATGATGAGGTGGTGGTTGATTGGATTGGATTGATTTTGATGAGTGCATTGGTTTTTTAAAAAATTATCTTGATTTCCTGGATTTTAAGGCTGGCTTGAAGCCAAATGTTTTGGTTACTGATTGACTGAGTGATGTACATGACAATTGATTGAAGTTGGTCAAGGTGGGATGATAGATTAATTACCTTGGAGAAAAACAAAAAAAAACTTACAATGTCAAGTGATTGAAGTGCGGATGGAATCAATGCATAAAAAAACGGAGGCGAGAGACTGGTAATTCAAGTTGAACAAGCTTTGATTGGGGCCAAGAGGAGCTTGGTTGGGTGCTAAGTTTTTACCCCCGCAAGCCCAACCCAATCAAGCCCTCTGGGTGCTTATCCAAGGCCTGCTGGGCATGCACCAAGAAAAAATTGAAAGGAACCCAGAAACAATTTGAAAACTATATAAGTGTTTTCCTAGGATAGAATCATAGATAATTAATCACAAGGTCAAACAATTCTGATTAAAAAATGAAAAACTTCCCAGAAGGCATGAATTTAGTGAAATTTCTTTTTTAGCTTTTTTGGTCTATATTTGATTTTTTTTTAACTTCAAAAGCCAAGGATCAATTTGAAGCTCTGAAATAAATGAATAAATTAGGTTTAAATTCAAAAAAAAGAAAGAAGAATTTTATTGTGCACTGTTTTGACACAGAGGTTAATTTATCAAAAATGAAATTTAAAAAAAATATAAATTCAGATCATTGGAAGAAAATTCAAGCAAAAAGGGGTGTTTTCAAACTCCTTCAGGAAGGCATGAAAACTATTATTTAAGTGTGTGTGTGGGGGGGGTGGGGGAGAGAGGATCATTAAAATCCAATTTCTATCAAATTGGGATTTTCAAACAAGTTTCTCAACCAGGAAAAACTTTTTACCTCTATCTGCTTTGGAAGCTTTCATAATGAGAGAAGGGAAAAATTTATCTACCTTGAGCCCTTCAGGCCTTCATTTATGGGTCTTAACCAATCAAGAAAAGCTATCAAAACCATGTAACTGATTAATTTTTGATGGGGAAACCACAGCATATCAAATTTTAGATTACTTCAAGGGTCAAACAGGCAGTATTTTATTGATAGGCTTGGTTTCCCTGTGTTTTTTTTTATTTCAATTATTTTTGGGTGTGGAAAGAATTTCTTTCTATTCTTTTTTCTTTAAATTTAATTTTCATGTTATTTTGAGGTATCTACCTTTAAGTTCCATTTTTTTTTCCTGTGAAGTGGTTTTTGACTTTGATTTTTCTGGGGGGATTGTTTTATAAATTTTTTTGGTTTTATTTTTTTTTATTTTTTTAGTCAGGCCATAAGAACAATCATATTGCTGGATCTTAAAGCCAGGGAAATATTCTCTGATTTGTTTTGTTTATTTTTCTAATGTTTTTATTTTTCATATCTCCATTTGAAACATTGGCTTAAAATAAATAAGAATAATAAACTATCAATAAATCACCAAGAAAATGCAAAAAAATAGAATTATTATTATTATTTTTTTCAAGAACTAATAAAAGGTTCATTGATCCAAATCTATTACAGGATTTTTCACTGGTTTTTGTAAGATTTTCAAAACATTAAAGTGTTTTTGAAATTAATTTTACTGATTATCAACCACATTTCTTAGCCTAAATCTCAAAAAAATATTTTAACAAGTGAAATTGAAATAAAATGGTTGATATAATCTCATTTTTCCCCCAATCTCCAGGAATTTACAGAATAAATAAAAAAAATTAAATGATTCTAAATTTCCTACTAAAAGGGTACAGTGGTACAGTAAACCCTTTCTGGGTTTTCAAGTGAGGGGGGACCCATACAAACCATCTTTTTCCAAATTCAAGCCTTTTTTGCAGGAAGGAATGATTATAGTAAATTATTTTAAATAAACTCACACCTTATGGAATTGTTTTCAGCCCAGGAAGGAATTTAAACCTTAAAAAGGGGTTCCAATACAAAGAAGGTGTTATTTCAAAGATTCAAGGATTGCCAAAACTTAATGAGGCTTAACAATGTGTCTGAGGTGAGATAAAACATGTTGTGACAATGTTTCAGTCCTCAAAGGCCTTTGAAAATTAATTTTGGTTTTGGCGGGCCAAAATTAGGCCCCAAATGCCTTTCACGGTCTTTCTGGCATAGGATATTATGGAGAATTCAAGATGAGAATCACTTAAGTTGATATTTCTATTACACCTCCCTTGAAAACATACCAACCACTTATGGAGAAGCTCTTCAATCTTCCCATTTTCTCAAATGGATAGAGGTGATCAACAAATAGTTTAAAAACATGCAAAACTATCAAGTCTGGCTCATGGTTGACACTCACAAGGTTGTCAAACCTCTCAATTGCACATTGGTGTTCAAAGTTAAGAAAAATGAAAAAAATCAGGATTTGGAGTACATAGCTTGTCTTTGCGTGCAGGGATTCTGAAAAATTGAGGGAGTAAGCTTCCATTCCACTTACGCTTCAACTGGTTGCTTGAAGTCTCTTTGACTGCTTATCTCCTATGCTGTGCAAAAAAATATTCTATTTCACCAAGTTGAAGTTTTTGAAGTTAAATCTGCCTTCCTAAATGTTCTGCTTCATGATCTGATTGGCATCAATCCTCCTCCTGGACTTCAACTACCTGAAGGGAAAAGTCCCTGCCTGATAAATTATCTCCACGGCCTGAAGCAGGCTCCTCAAGCTTGGCATGCTACGCTTTCTTCCTGGCTCCTATCCATGGGCTTCAAACGCTGCGCCGCCAAGCCTTGTGTATTCTGGTCTACTAATACATTGCTAGTTTTGCACGTGGACAACATAGCTGACTTCAGCAAGCAACCCAAAGCTTTTTTCAATTTTCTTTCCAGTGGATTTCCATGCAAAGAAATGGGCAAAGCTAAACTACTTCTGGGGATGAAAGTCTCCATAACTCCTAACTGTGTCTCCCTCAACCAACATCATTATATCAAAAAATGCCTGAAAGAATTTGGCCTATCCAAAGACCACCCCTCAAAAACCCCACTTAATCCCAAATCCTCCCTAGTCCCAGCATTGGATCTGAGATTGATGCTTTTAAGAACTTAAATGTCAACTATTGCTTGATTTTGGGTGCACTGAACTTCATAAGCTGTACTACGCGCCCTGAAATCACATATGCTGTAAGCTCCCTGTCTCAATTTCTCAAAAACCCAGGCCTCAAGCATTATGAAGCTGAAAAACAAGTGTTCCAATATCTAAAAGGTTCCATTGACTACACTCTCACATTCCCCAAATCTTTCTTTCCAGTCTCCTCAATTTTTGCATACGCCAATGTGGACTGGGCTAACTGTCCCGTCTCTTGTCATTCTTACTTGGGAAATTGTGTATTCTGAATTTCCACCTTATCTCCTGGCGCTTGAAGAAACAACCAACTGTCTTTCTCTTGACCAAAGAAGCTGAATACAATTCTTTAACCAATGCCACCAAAGAAATCACCTGGTTGCGGACTCTTGTTCAAATCTCCGGGAGAGAGGGGGCCATCAGAACCCTTAGGGACCCCGCAACAATGACCTGAAGGTGCGGCGCGCAGCTATGAGATGCGGCAAGCCAAGGGACAACCCTGCGGGGAGGATCAACTAGATCAACACTGGCAATTGTTCAACAATTATCTCCTCTTTAGATTCCCTGGACAGCCTCATTATTCCCTCACTCTTTGTTTCTTGTCTGTTTTCTTGTCTGTTTCTACTTCCCTTGGTCTCTTCTTCTCCTTGTTTTCTCCACATTCTCCTCTTTGTTGTTCTCATTCCCTTCTCACTCCTCACCAATTAAGCTCAACTGCAATGACCAATCCCATGGCCTCTTCACCACCAAGATAGACCAATCACCATCCTTGACCTCAACTCATCCTCAGTCACTCCATCTGAAAACATTGCTGTCTTCCTGGTGAGATTGCAATCAACACACCTCACTCAACGCCACAGTGCTGACCCATCTTAACCATAGCCAACTATTGCCCGAGCAAACAGATCTTCATCTCAACCTCTGCTTGGACTCACGACTCTCTCATCAAAACTCTCCTCAGACCGCAAACATCATTCCTGTCCTTCCTCATCTTTTTTGTCATGATTGATTCATCATCTCTGGTTCTCCTCTGTTGTGATCTGACCAAGCCTGTTGCTTGCTATTAGTCTCCAGCTTCAGTGTCAATTCAATTTCATTTATTTTATCAACTCTCCTTGCCAACTTCTTTGACCATAGAAATACAACTTCCACTCTTCTTAACAAAAATAAAGGGGAAATTGACCTTGCCAATAACAAACTAAATCACTCCTGTTTTCAAACCAAACACATGTCTCTCAAATTTCATATCATACGTGAAGCCATTGCTTCCAGCACTATCTTTCTTTGGTTCAATCCATCACTCAGAATGATTGCTGAATTTCTCACCAAGGATGTAGGTTGTACCGCTGTCATCCAGTCTTGCAAAGCTGTCAATTTTCTCTTCTCTCAATCTGAAGCTTAAGAGCAAGCGGGGCTGTTGACAGATCTTCTCTCTTTATGTTCTTTATTTCCTCTCTTTCTTATTTTCTTTCCTTTATTCTTAATTTTATCTTTTCTCTGTTTCTTCTTCCTATTCACAATCATGTGAAGTTTTTTTGTCTATTTGACCATATCAGGCGCACGTGTGTTTCCCTGTGAACCCTCTTGTGACAGTCTTTCTCGCGTGTAAACACTCCCAATCAGGATGACTCTTCACCTTGATCTCATTCCTCACTTCTGACTCTCCAATCTGAATCCTCACCACCAACCCTTTCATCACACTTGACTGATTTTCTCCACTCTAGACCTGCCTGTTTACTCCTCTACTATCTATTCCTCACACCTGTGCTCACTCTATCTCTCCTAACACCTTTCTTCCTGCCTTCCTGACTTCTTTCCTCACTCTCCTTTTGGGATACGCGTTCAATGAGTCCTTTAGGTATTTTACTCAATCAATGTTCTCTCCTTGTGATTTCTCTCTCTCACTTTTGCTGAAATGATTCCTTTATTTTTATCCTTTTAACCCAACAGTAAGCCCAAATGGGCAGACCTCATTCCCAAACAAGGCAATGCTTTCAAATGCTCAATTTGAGACCGTTAGGATTGTGTCAACTGAAATCTAAGTTCAAGGTTGGTGGGGCCCACCAGCTCCTTTCAGGAGTCTCAGAAGCCACTCAGTTGCAAGGTTTAATACACAAGGACAGAGACAAGCAGTGGTGGTGCTATAACAATCAAAACCATTCCAGAAGCTGTTTTTTAATCACTGTCTCCAAGGAGGCAAGATGGTTTCATGGGTTGTGGAACAAATACTTCCTTCAACTGGTTGCATCTCTGAAGAAGCAGAATTGGAGCCAGAAACTGTCAAAGCTTTCCCTGGATATGCTATTCTTCACCCTTAAATACACCAAACCCCAGTTGGGGGAGGAATCCTCCTCCTGCTAAAGAAAAGAAAAGGAAAGCTATCCCAGAACAGGTCAGAGCAGGTCATGCTTCTATTTGCAGGTATGGAAGCCCCTGGGGCAGATTTTGATTAATTTTTGAAAAGGGGCCCTGGAGGCCAGTCCTGCATCAAGAGTTTCTAGCAGCTTTGTGCAAGAATGGCAGGAGGAAGGCTTGTGGGCTACACAAAATAAAAAAAAGCTCATTCAACTACTTTTAACAAATATTTTGCCTTTCCTCTTACCTATTCTATCAATGGCCATCAGACTCAGCTTTTTACCAAATGACAGGAACAAGGCAACAACGGTTATCATCTGCAAGGCTGGAAAACCAGACTATACCAATCCATTGGCTTATTTGCCAATTGAATTTCTCAATTACTTTGCTAAGCTGTTCAAGCTGATCTTGAAAAGACTCCTCACAAGATGGGTGGAGACAAATAACATTCTGGAGCAGGGTCATCTAAGAGGTACAAAAGGGTTGTGCATGGAGGAAACCCTCTTAATGATGGACTTCTGGTTCCAGGCTAAGTGGAATGAGGGATAAGTAGTAGCATCTCGTTTTCTGGATTTCAAATTGGCCTACCCATCTGTTTGGCTGTCACAGCTGATCCATCACCTCTGTAGCTGCTGATTTCCAGCATACTTGGTCTCCATGGTTTCTTATTTCTTATGTGGAAGTACAACTGTCATGTTCCTTGGGGATTTTGAATCAAGATCAGTTTAAGGCCAAAATAGGCCTCCCTCAAGGCTCCCCCTTGTTTTTAATCCTTTAAATTTTATACAATAATAGCTTAATAAAGGTTACCCTTTTGCCACAGTCAGATAGGACTTCAATGGGGTACATTGATGATGTGGTCCACCTGGTTTCAGAGGGCTCCCTTGCAACAAAAGTACAGGGGGGGAAGTAAGTCTTCCCACTGATTTTCCATAATCAGTGGTTTCATTTTAAGGCACATTTTCAAGGCCAAATTATTCAGTCCAAAAATAACATAAATTTATTTCAATTCTTATGATAACCTATTTTAGAATCTGCTCTTTAAGTTTGGAATTGATTTATGATTCAAATACTTAAACTCTCATTTTTTTGAAAAATAATACAAATAGGTAGAAAATACCCAAAAAAAGATGTTTTGGAAAGAGAAAAAAATAAAGAAATTCTTCTGCAGTTTGTTTCATTTTTATTCAATTTAATTTTAGGGAAGAATCAGGATAGCCCTAAAAAAACTAGTGATATTTGATAATTCCATTCATGGGAAAATCAAATCAGATTAAGGTGATGTTTTTGTGCTTTTGATGAAATTTTGATTAAATAATCAAGATTATATCTGAGAACTCATAAAATTAAAGCAGAAAATAATTCTGATCATATTTTATTTCTGAAGTATTATTTGATTTGAATTAATTCCTTTCTTAGAGATTTTAGAATTTTTAGAATTTTTTTGGGTTTTGTTGGTTTTGAGGAGGGGCTCATCCCATTGCTTGAAAACCAATAAAAAACTTCAAATGAAATTAAATACTTTTTTGAATAAATCATATTAATCAGATGGATTATTTTAAACCTTGAAAAGAAAAGAAAAATGCAAAAAAATGAAATACCAAATTTTGAAAATGACTCAGAAAAAAATCAAAAAACTTTCTGAGAAAGATCTTTTTTTTCAGGCAGATATTCATCTATATTCAAAAGTGAAGGTTGATAAATTTTTAATATTCTTCATATTTAGGTTTATTCAAAATGGTTCAAGTTTAATTTGACTCAGTCATTTTCAGATTATTTTTCAAAAACAATAAAATTTCCCGGTTTTTTCATTTCAAACATCAGCGTGAAAACTTACTCCTCCCCCCTTGTACCATGATAAAGCAAGAGGGTGTAATTTCCTTGTGATTGTGGCTTTCTTGAAGACCAGGCCCTTTTCCATCTTCCTGGACGGACTCTTACATAATTCCCTATCCTCTGAGAACACTTGGCTTGGCTTTGTCCCAGATTGTAAACTCCTGTATTTGGCTCACTTGAATATGTTTTATGCAAGAGCTTGGCAAAGCATGGGGATTCTCTGCATCTTTGGCAGTTCCAAGTTTGGCGCTGGCTTCCAAGATGGGGGGAAGCTTTTTCAGATTTTCTTTACTCCCAGGGTAACCTATGGTGCTCCAGTGTGGTAAAACAGAACCAACAAAGTTAAATTCCAGGCCTTGGCAGGCAAGGTCAACAAATTGAAGGGTGTTTTTTTTCTGAAGGTTCTCAAAACCAACACGGCCTCTTTTATTTTCCCCTAATTGGGCTCCTTGGGATTAATGGATGGCATAAAGCAATGCTCTTTCTCCTTTAATTTCCAAAAACAGAGACTGGTACACCACAATAATCTGGTAAAGTTTTTATCTTAAGAAATACTTTTGTCCCCCACTTCTAGCACCCAATTCTCTGTGGTCCCCTGCCTTTTAAAGGATGAATTGGAAAGGTTGCTTGGGCTTCTCCCAAAGAGGATCCACTTCTTCCTGCAACAAATTTTTTGTCTTTCCCTTCCCACACCTGTCAAGACAAATTTTCCTCTAGGGGACAAGCAATCAGCTAATTCCCAGATTTGATTTCTCCTGTCCAATTTAATAGATGATGAGAAAGTTTTTGCCATTTTCTGCAACGGCTTGTATGATGCTAGTAAGGGTGGGGCTGGCGCAGCTTTCTTCCCTAAATTTAATTACTTCCTATTGTACAATTGCAATAGGTGGGAAGCCATATTGAATCATGAGTCCAAGGCAATAGGTTTCTTTCTGCCTTTAACCTCACAGGCAAGCTCCCAATGTAGTTCTCTCCCAATGGGAAACTATATGTCCTATTAAATGATATAGGGTTCATGAACAGGATTAGGGAACCCTGGTGTTGGCAAGATATTTTCACCCAGATCCATGATGTCTTTCAGGCCCTTCCCCCCCTTTCCAAGATCACCCTTTTTTGGTGCCCTGGACACATGGAGATTGAAAGGAATGATATTATTTATTTTCTGGCTAAAGAAGCTTCTGTGGTCCCTGATTCCCTCATTTGAGAAGAATTTTGTTATCAATGAATGAGGAAATTAGAGGAGAATTTTTTTCTATGGTAAAATATTTCAAAAATAGCTGGAGAAAAGCAGAAGAATATTCAAACAATGCTTTTTGAATTTCATTATTATTATTATTATTATTATTATTATTATCATTATTATTATTATTATTATTATTATTATTATTATTATTATTATTATTATTATTATTATTATTATTATTATTATTATTATTATTATTATTATTATTATTATTATTATTATTATTATTATTATTATTATTATTATTATTATTATTATTATTATTATTATTATTATTATTATTATTATTATTATTATTATTATTATTATTATTATTATTATTATTATTATTATTATTATTATTATTATTATTATTATTATTATTATTATTATTATTATTATTATTATTATTATTATTATTATTATTATTATTATTATTATTATTATTATTATTATTATTATTATTATTATTATTATTATTATTATTATTATTATTATTATTATTATTATTATTATTATTATTATTATTATTATTATTATTATTATTATTATTATTATTATTATTATTATTATTATTATTATTATTATTATTATTATTATTATTATTATTATTATTATTATTATTATTATTATTATTATTATTATTATTATTATTATTATTATTATTATTATTATTATTATTATTATTATTATTATTATTATTATTATTATTATTATTATTATTATTATTATTATTATTATTATTATTATTATTATTATTATTATTATTATTATTATTATTATTATTATTATTATTATTATTATTATTATTATTATTATTATTATTATTATTATTATTATTATTATTATTATTATTATTATTATTATTATTATTATTATTATTATTATTATTATTATTATTATTATTATTATTATTATTATTATTTTTATTTTTATTATTATTATTTTTATTATTATTATTATTATTATTATTATTATTATTATTATTATTATTTATATGCATATATATATATATATATATATTTGTGTTTGAAAGAATTATATATATCTTTTTGTTGATAATAAAATGGAAGAGAGGGAAATGAGACTGAGAAAAATTTGAAATGGAAAAAGGTATGGTATGATTTGAATTGAAGGAAGATTATTGGTTTGGATAGGATTGTGATGGGGTTGGATGGAATTTTAGATTGGCAAGGCTTTCAAGTTTACTTTGAAAGAACTCCTTGGACCAAATCAGGGGATTTGAAAATTTGATGATCTGTTTGCAAAATTTTTGTATCTTTTTGAGACTGAAAACCAGTCCATTCAACAATTTATTGAAGTTTACCTTTGCTTAAGCTGGGATCCAAGATAAGACTTACTTCCCACTCTAATTTATCTTTAATTTTGGAATTTTTTGGAAAGGGATGAGCCTTTCCTGGGTATAGGGATCAATCTGTCTTTAGGAGATACACATAAAAGACTGGTTGGATACCTTTCCATTTTTTGGTTAAAGGAAGTTTACATACATCAGGGGATATACCAAGTTTCTTGTCAGATATTTTTTGAGTTGGGAAAGTACGGCAAATTGTTCAAGCATTGACACATATTTGATCTCCTAATACAAAGGTATGTGCTGAAGGGCAAAGTTAACCTGCTTGTTACTTGTAGAATTGATTTTCTGATTCAAGTTTGGTTTGAAATTGAAATTGAAAGGATTGAATTAGTGTGAGTTGATTGGTAGCCTTTTGAGAAGTTGCTACATGAATAGGGTGAGAATTGGGCTTTCTTCTTCAAACATTTTTGAAGGGCAACTTTTTGGTGCAGGAATGAGTGGATTTTTTGTATGTAAATTTTGCTAGTTGCAGCCATCTTGACCATTTATACTCTTGATAGTAGAAAGAAATTTTAATAAATGTTTTGAGTATCTGATTAAATTTCTCATTCCGACCATCTGTTTTCAGGTGGTATGCCATGATAAGTTGAAATTCATCTTAAAATGTTCTTCTACAGAGGTCCAAAAGCTACATACAAACAAGTTTCCATAATCACTAACTATATTATCAGGTAAAAATGCTTTTAGAAGACGAATTCTATGAAAGATTCAGCTAGTTTTTCTGAAGAGGCTCTAGTTTTACTGCAAAGAAATAAAGACATCTTTGAGGAGCAATCTACTACTACTAGAATAGAATTGTAACCACTAGAGATAGTTAATTGAGAAAAGAAATCCACAGACGGTGAATGCCAAGGGATAGGTTGAATTGGAAATGGTGTTTAATGAAATTTTGTGCTACACTAAATTTCCACAACAATCCCACTACGGTACTGGATACTTTTCTATTCCTTTCAGTTCCATTACCCGCTCCGCGCCCAATAAAACACTATTCTGGCCTCTGCATCCCAAAGACTCTTCCTTGGGCTCACACCCAATGAATTAACAATAATAATCAATCTTGGACTTCCCAACAAGCTCCACACTGAAATATTCTCCCTCTAATTCTCCAAGCTAATACCAAGAAACAATTCTTCAAGAATGCCTCAAGACACCCTGACAATAAGAAACTCTGTTAAGAACTCCTTAATTTCACCAATTCTAAGATAAGATAAATGAATCCTTTTTAATAAGGATACCCCTCAAAAATTCCACAAAATATTCCACAATGATCCCCTATAATAACATACAAAACCCCTTAAATAAACAAACCAAAACTCAACCCCAAACAAAAGAAGAAAACAAAAAATGACTTCCTCTGCACCACCTCCCTAATAAACTCCGCAATTATCCGGTACATTATTAGTTCTGATCTGTAGAAATTGGTGGAGAACTTTTTATTGAATAAAACGTGTTAAATGCAGTAACAAGTAATGAAACTGAAAACAATAACAAGTTGTGTGTACTTTTTTAGACTGAAGTGAACGAGATATATATATATATATAAACAAAAAGCAATGGAGAATGGGTTTACCAGTGCTTCCTAACAACACTTGATATGGTTTGAGAAGTCTCAGGTCAGGCAGTAGGTTCAAAAACAGTGGCTGAGAGATATGACCAAAAATATAACTTTTAGAGAGGATAAAAGATAGATGATAGAAACTAGAGGCATTGAGTTAGATTAATTGGAGGACCAAAGCGGATGTATGTACCTCCTCTTAGCTTGTTCCTAGCTCCTCCTGAGTGCTGAGATGGTCAATTGATTTCTTGAGTCGGAAGGCAACAATGATACTTGGAGGCTCAGGGGACTTGAGTAGGCGGATGGTTTGGTACTAGAGGTTGGGGAAGATAAGACAAAAGGAATAAAGAGAAAGATGGAAACTGAGACTAATTGGAATTGCTCAATTTTCCAGTGAGTAGAGGGACAAGAAAAGGGGACTATTTATGGAGGAGGCAATTTATTAGTTGTTTGGAGATAGGTGGCTGGGATGGTAGGCATTGACGGCAGGCAGAGGGGCTTGGCAGGCAGAGGGTTACAGGCTTGGCGTGGCAGACAGGTAAAAGGTGGATGGAATGGTTCAATTCAATCTCCAAAACTCCTCCTGACTTGGGCTGTAACCAGATTCAACTGTTTGCAGGCAAGCTCAACTTTGATGGTACCAAGGGGCTTGGTGAGGATATGGGCCATCATCTTGGTGGTGGGGACTTTGGAGACATCCAACATTTGTTTGGACACAATGTTTCAGAGATATTGGTACCTTACCTTGATGTGCTTGGAATTGGGGTTTAGCTGAGCTTCCTTGCTGATAAAGTTGGTGCCGGTGTTGTTGTTGAGGATGATGGGTTTGGGTATGGCCATTCCAAAGTTGATGATGAGCGTGGAAATCCATCTGACTTTCTTAGTGCAGTGGTTCATGGCTTTGAACTCGGTCTTGGTAGTGGATTGTAAAACAACTGATGGTTTCTTTGAGACCCAGTCGATTGGATTGTTGTACAGAGTGATGAAAAAACCCAATGTGGATTTCCTTTTGGGTTCTGAGTTGGCATAGTCAGCATCTGTCCATCCCTTCAGGTGTGTGCAAGATTTTGCCAATTTCTTGTACTCAATACCAAGGTGAGTTGTGCCGCAAAGATAGAAAAGTAAGCGCTTGATTACCGCCCAATGTCTTTTGGTAGGTTTGGAAGTGTGGTTCAAAAGAGAGTTGAACGTGTGTAGGATTTCTGGTATGGTGCGTAGGGAGAGGTGATTGAGCATGCCAATGGCTGTTTCCATTAGCTTCTTCTCAATGGGAGGTGCATCCTCCCTAACTAGCTTGGCCAGGTTCATTGGGGCTGGGGTTTTGACTGGATTAGCAGTTGTCATGGAGTGGTCTTCAAGGATCTTACTACAGTAGTCTCTCTGTTGAATGAGTAGGCTGCCATGCTCCTTCCAGTCAAGGGTATAGCCAAGATGTTGCACCGGCCGTTCCTGAGTCTTGAGAGAATAATGACCTTTCAGTTGCGCAAGAAACGCCAGCACTTCCTCCCTGCGTTGGGCCACAAGGAGACCATCATCAACATGGATATGAAGGAAAATGGACCTTTCATTTTTGAGGAAGATGGACTCATCTGCCTTGCAGAGGTGAATGCCAAGGGCCTTCAGGGTGGTTGCTAGGTGCTGTTTCCAACACCAGGGACCTGCTTTGTCCCATAAAGGGAATTATTTAGTTTCCAAACCCAGTCCTCTTTGCTGGGGACCTTGAATCCAGAGACCTGAGCAACATGAACTGTGGCATTGATATCACCATAGAGGAAAGTTGTTTTGATTTCAAATTGAAACACAGCCGGCTCATGTTGGACCGCCATGAAGAGCAACACCTTTAGAACTTCATTCCGTCCCATGCTGGATTAGGTGTTGAAGTAGTGACAATTGTGCTCCTGATGGTTTCCAAAGCAGACCCACCTTGACTTGTGCCGGGTAACAGCACCAAACTTTTTTTTCTTGCGTTCCAGGCGCCACATACCCCCAATAACCTTGTCATCTTTTGGAGGACAAACCAGTAAATGGGTGTTTCTTTTGAGGAAGGAGTGATTTTCCTTGGCCATGGATGCCAACCACTTGGGCCCTTCATGTGGGTCACCCAACACTTGCAATACCAACACCACCTCCGCCAGATTGGCTTCCTCATTGCTTTCCTCCTGTGGGGGTTGAGTTTGGGAGGTCATACCTCAATGGGATGAAGTTAGGATCACAAAGGGCATTATATCACCAACCATGTCCCAAGGAGAAACTGAGAAGTGGGGAACATATGCATACCCTTTAGCAGCACGTTGTTTGCCGGTGTTGGACGCGGTTCCTGCAGGGTTAGCGGAGGATGGTGGGGGAGAGGGGTTGGAGCGCAGTGAAGGGGAAGCCGGGGATGGTTGGTGAGGTGGGGAGGGGGGGTTGAGCAGTTGGGGAGAGTTAGTGCAGCTGTTCTCCATGGGCAGACAAACGTTAAATTGCCTGTCAACAGGTCCAGAGATGGGGTGCTGAACGGCGACCCGGAGGGTGTGAGGATCTTTCTTCAGGGGGTTGGGATAGTTTTACGGCACCTGATAGTCCGGCACAGAATAGTTCTGACTGAAAGTGATTGATCATTTGATTGGCTCCAGGAACCTGCATGCATCTGAGAAGAGCTTTTACCCAAGGAAGATCATCAGGCCAGAGGGGGCTTGCACTTTTGAGGGTGCTTTATGGTAAACATGAACCTTAAGACAAAAAGGAATAAGGCAAGTTATATCCCTCTGTAGCTCCAAAGTACAGCTATGTGTGTTGAGTACACTAAATGTCAAGGCCCAATTAAGCAATATATTGGGGAGGATGTTGATAAGAATTGAGGATTACTTTGCTGCTTTGTCTCAATAGTTTATTGGGGTGTTGGAATGAGCTAGGACACACCGTATCTTGGTCAGGATTACTTGATTGAATTGTTTGGAAAGACCATTATTTTGAGTATAATTTTCTGGACCTTGTTTGACAGAAACACCCTTGGCCAGGAGGAATGTGCAAAAAGCAGTGGAGCCAAATTCACCGCCCCTGTTGGAGTGAAACATGGCTGGGTACCTTTTCAGCTTGTTGTGAATTTCAAGGAAGTATGAAGAGATATACCGTTTTGAATTGCTTTTTATCTTTAGCAGATATATACGGTTATATCTGCTGAAATCATCAATGAGAACTAGTATGCGGTAGCCATGTTTGGAGGGGGGGTTGATCTGAAGGACACCGGCATGTATGGTGTGAAAGGGCTATGGAGCTTTGGGAAGGTGGTTTGAGTGGGGGGACTGACGTAGCTTGCATTACAGGAATATCTGGAAGTTCTTTGGCAGTTGATTGGGTTGGTGTGGGGTTAGACCGTTGTTGGCAAGGAACTTCTTTAGGTAGGCATCTGATGGATGGCCAAGGGTGATGTGCCAGTATGTGACTTTGGGGTTATCAGCGATGGAGTTGAGGGAGCCGTTGTAGTTAGCAATATAGGTTTCCTACCCATGGAAACTGAAATACAACGGTATTGGCCAGCTTGGTGAGAACTGCTTGGTGAAAATGAAGTACTTTGAGCTGTGAGGCTGATATCAGATTTTGTGGGCCAGGCGGGGCATAGTAGACCGGATATATTGAGGTGGGACCCATCATCAAGCGTCCAACATGGGTGATCCTGACCAAGCCTCCATAGGTGTTCATGGCCTTTGCGTATGGTTTGATATTGGAGATCAGGTTCTTGTTGCAAACCATCAACCTGGTGGAACCTGGTTCATAGATGAATTCCTTGCTGGATCCTTGTTGGTTAGAGGTCAAGTAGGCCGCGTCAGAGCCAGTGAAAAACCCATACTCTTTGGGGTTGTCATCAAGTTCAACTTAATTGGCAGTGGGGGAGAGTCTTCTGGTGAGTCTTCTTTTGCATTGTCCTCCACAGAGTTGATAAAGGAGGATGTTTTGAGTTTTTCAAGCTTGAAAAGTAGGCAGTTGACTCGGTTTTCCATCTGGTTCAGCTGGGCTGATTGAGAAGGGTTGATGTTGCGGTTATGAGGGATCCTGGTAGGTATTTTTGGTTTAGGACCATTCTGGTTAAAATTATTGGCACGGTGGTTGTGGCTTGGGGTTTTGATGGGATGATGGTTGGTGAGTCAGTTGGGTTGTGGGCTCTTTGGATGAGTGAGGTATACTGTTTCAGGGTTTTCATTTTGTCTTTGTGTTTTTTCAGCCATTATACAATCATATACTTTATCAAACCGCAGGGGTTTGATGTTGAGCCACAATTCAATGAGGGAATTGAGGGAGTCATCCATCCCAAAACTTTTAAGGTATAGGATTGCGGCAAGTCTGGAGTAGATGAATATTACATTGTTGTCATCTGTCTCACCTTGAGTGTCCAGGGTTTCTT
Source organism: Puccinia polysora (assembly GCA_025617555.3). Lineage (NCBI taxonomy): Eukaryota > Fungi > Basidiomycota > Pucciniomycetes > Pucciniales > Pucciniaceae > Puccinia > Puccinia polysora. The sequence goes on from CM062626.1 coordinate 28,965,897, forward strand.
TGAGGGTGAGGTATTGTTTACAAAAGGTTACCAAGTGCTCTCTAATGTAGGAATTGGGTTGGTAGGTGAGATACAAAAGTTTTGAAATTTAGTTTCCAAGTATGATCAGTGAGTCTTCACCGCAGGATTTGGCTAGGGATTCAAACGCTTGAGGGAAGTCTTTTTGGTGAGGTGTGTTGAGGATGTAATACCTTTTGAGGGAAATATTAGGGCAAATATTGCTTATATCAATCCAAATCCATTACCAAAGGAAAGAGAAGGAAATTTGGATCATAATGGAAAAAAAGAATTATGTAAATAAGTTTAATAACAAGGAAGTTATTAAAGATTCAATTCCTGTGAAACACAACACAGGAATGTCACAGAGGCTCAGCCTCATTCCGGTGACTCAAGCAGAGGAGCAGGACTACGGCTCCAATGAAGAAAATCAAAGGAAAATAATAGATGAAATGCATCTATGGATTAAGAATGAAATGTACCAACTAAATATTGATAAACCATACCAAGAAGGGAAAAGCCAAAGCAAAGTAGAAAAGCCTGATGTCTTCAGGTCCACCGCTATTCCAGCTGTAACACCTAGAAAGAGAAAGGTGCATTCCAAGTGGGCTTGGAATAAAAAGCACCGCCCAATAAAAGCTATTGAGCATTTCAAATTCATAGCAGTCCCGGTTGTCACTCCAAGGAAGAGAGTGATACATAGTGCTATTAAGACAAAGAGGAAGAAAGCAATGTTGCTTTAATCCTCATGTCGTAAATGTCTTTTCCGTCTCTTCCTCCCTTATTGTAAATATCTTTCATCTTGTATTCATCTTGTGATTCCAGTCTTGTTGATGAGAGGCCCCTTCAATATAAAAGGACCTCTCATCCACCCACCATTTGTATCGGGACAGATTTGTTATCTCTCGTTACATTATTATTACCAAAAAATATTATTTAGTATTTCATTATTAACTCCTCCACCGCCCAAATCGCTAATCGCAACAAGGTGTGACATAACTTTTGAGTTCTTGGTCAACAGAGTTGAACAGGAGGTTGATGGCTATAGCTGTTTTCTTCTGGAATTTCTTAGTTTTACTGTTCTCCATTACCCATTTTGGTTTGAGGAGTTCTTCATGTCCTTTACTGATGAGTAAATTTTCAAATTCAACCTTCCATTCATACCAGTTGTGTCAAGTGAGGAGAGGTAGCCTGGATTTAGATGAATAGTTGTCCTGAGAGTTGCTGGACTCAGGGATGAAAATTTCCCTTGTGCGGTTGTTTTCAATGATGATCAAATAGGCCTGTATATTCTGTTCTGCTATTTTCCAAAAGTTCCTCTTGCTACCATGTATGAATTTTTGGAGAACTTTTTATTGAAGCAAATTTTTTAAACGCAGTAACAAGTAATGAAACTGAAAAAAATAACAAGTTTTCTGTACTTTGTTAGAATGAAGTGAACAAGATATATATATACCGCAAACAAGAAGCAATGGAGAATGGGTTTACCAGTGCTGCCTAACAACACTTGATATGGTTTGGCAAGTCTCAGGTCAGGTATTAGGGTCAAAAACAGTGGCTGAGAGATATGACCAAAACTGTAACAGTTACAGAGGATAAAAGATAGATGATAGAAACTCGAGACATTGAGTTAGATTAATCAGAGGACCATAGCAGATGTATCTACCTCCTCTTAGGTTGTTCCTAGCTCCTCCTGAGTGCTGAGATGGTCAATCAATTTCTTGAGTTGGAAGGCAATGATGATACTTGGAGGCGTGGGGGACTTGAGTAGGCGGATGGTTTGGTACTAGAGGTTGGGGAAGAGAAGACAAAAGGAATAAAGAGGAAGATGGAAACTGAGACTAATCAGAGTTGCTCAATTGTCTAGTGATTAGAGGGATGAGACAAGGGGGCTATTTATGGAAGACGCAATTGATTAGCCGGTCAGAGATAGGAGGCTGGGATGAAAGGCATTGAGGGCAGGCAGAGGGTGACAGGCTTGGCGTGGCAGACAGGTAAAGGTGGATGGAACGGTTCAAGTCAATCTCCAACATGATCCTCCTAGCTGATCTGTCTGGATACATTAGATTCAGTGATACTATTGTAATCTCCAATGACCCTAACAATTGGTTTTCCCCAATGCAGCGCTAAAGTCCAATCTTCTTTGATCTTCCTCTGGTGGATCCCCTTCAATCCTTCTTACAGAACCATGGAAGACCCCCATCAATCCGCATGCTGGCTCTTTTAATCTAGTGTTCAATTTTCTCAACAATTAAATATCCTCTGCAATCTTTGTGCATACCCCATAGTCAAATCTAGGATACATAATCCATAGCTCTGATCACTTGCAGGCGCATTCTTACTCTTGAATCCATGATTGCAGAGGCTTTTACTCATCAACCACAAATTTTGTTCTTCAAAAGGCAATACTTCAGCTATTGATCCACAAAAGACAAAAATATGGCCATTTCTCCACAAAATGCAAAAAAACTGGCCTGGCCCACTATTTTTCTGTGGAAATTGCACTCACACAGCTGCTGAGCCAAGTATTTTCCTCTGCTTTAGTAGGTAATTAGCCAGACTTTACTTTTCAAACCTATTTTGCTGCAGCTTCCGCACCCACCAACTGCCAAGCCTCCTTGTATTGTTGACTGCTGAGCCTACTTGAATTTTTTTCTATAAATAGCCACCACAACGGCTGGAGAAGGAAATTATTCTGACAATTCAAGTACCTTTTACAATTGTATTCATAGCGCAGGCTAACATTTTATTTTCATTCCTTGGTCTTACCAGGCAAATAGATGTCTTGTGTGATAAGCTGGTAGGTTTTATACTTCCCATGATGAACAGAAAGCAGAGATTCATAACAAGATTTTAAGATATCTAACTCAATGCAAGGATGATTGTGGACTACTATTCAATCTATAAAAATTGAATAACATCAATACTTTACCTGGTAAAGGGTGAATGGGAATTCTTGAAAATTTTTCTGCACTTTTTATTGTCCAATTGGGCCTGTAAAAGTTTTGAGGCTTTTTCTTGGAGATTGGTGATGATTGAATCATGCTGCAAAGACTGATTAGAGAAGATTTGCCTGAAATTTTCAGGGTTTTTATTGGCAAAGGTACTCACCCCTTGGGTAAATTCTTTGCTTATGCAATGAAGCATCAGGGACCACTGCATGTTTCCTGGTGAAATATCACCAGGGTAAAAATGGAGGCATATTCTAGCATGTGCCCCCCTATAATATTGGTTTTACTGACAGAAATAACTTTGGTGTAACTGGAGGCTATGGAAACCATATCTCCAACATAAAAAACATGTAAATCTTTCCCAAAAAACATCAAACTCAGTTCCAATTGTGATACAATTCACATGTGTCTGTCTTAGGAGACTTGAAACAGAGCCAGGGTGGCAGTAACTCAAAGAGGAACAAAGCCTAGTAACAGGGGGGGCATCCACAATAGATTAAGCTGAGAAACTCAGAAGAGATGATTGAGGACTCCAAGGTGGGTGAGAACCCAAGGAAGACTCAAAATTATTCTGGATGATGCTAGTAGGATTGGAAATTCATAAAGGAGTTGACTGGAAGTCAGGGTGCAGAACAAGAAGAATTGATTTCATAAGAAAAGGAAGAGAAAGATAATGAGAGCTCAGGTTGATATACTTCTAGACAATAAATTTCATTCTCCTACTTGTAAAAAAATTGCAATATATTAAAAGGAATAATAAGAAGATAATATTTATTTGAATAAGATCAACTGAATATGTCACAAGTATGACAGAATCCCCCAATGAAGAATAGGTGTACTCCCAAACACTTTTAAATATAAAGTAGGTTTAGAAAAAAATTCTAACTAAGAAATTGTAGTATTCTCATGGAGAAATTTACTGCAGTCACACATGATACAAGATTCTGGGGGTTTAGATTTAGTTTATTTGATGACTGGGAACTTTTCATCAAATTTTGTTTGCACTTATGAGGATATTGAGTTTATTTGGAATTCATATTAATGTACTCCCACTACCACTCCCACTGCCACTTGTCAAGACATGTGTTTTTGGAAACCCTAATGGGCCCTTGAGATTATTTTGAAACAAAAATGCCAGAACTTCCAACCGTAATGCTACAAAGATTAATTCAACAAGTGTATAAAAAAATTTCCAACTAACAGTCCAGATACCAATTGGAGAAAGGAAATTAATCAAAATATATTGTAAAGAAATTTTGGACCAATCCTGGGGGGTATATGTCAAGGATGAAGAGGGTGGAAGAGCAAGTGGAGAAGCCAAAGCAATGGAAGAAATAGAGGCCATTCTAGGTGAAGCACTGATACCAAGACTGCCATTTCAACCACAGCTGGATCAATATCCAAAATCCAGGTTCTGATGGTAATAGAACCACAAAAGGGACCTTTTTCCAACTGGGAGAAGAGGGACACCATCAAGGGACTCATTTTTCTAAGACTGGCTCCACTACAAGCTCTAGAGTGGAATCAACTGCCTACACTACCCACACTGGGGTCTTGAATAAATATAGTGTCCCCCCGAACTTTGGGAAAAATTCTGGGGGACATTTCTGTCTTGATTATAAAAATTGTGGGGAATCAATTCATGTGAGGAATCTTCTAAAAATTTAATTAAACACACAATCCCATATTTTTAACATGGAAAAATCTATCAAACCTGGATTTTAATTATATCTTGAAGCGGCTGCAACTCCATTGCCACAATTTAAAATACCTTGAATATGTGTTCCCCCTTCTCCAAGAGAAACACCGCCATTTTATTTCTTATTTTTATCTACCTGAAAAATTTTTAAGTGATATTTCAAGAAAATTTATAGGTGCAAAATGAAACAAACAAATGCTACTCTTAAAATCTTCTAAACCATTCACCGGTTGGAAAAAAATTTACCAAGTTTTTTGGAAAGTAAGAAGCTGGATATTTTGAATAGTTGAATGGTTAAAAATGTTATTTGATAAATTTAGCAATGATTTATTATAAAAATTCCCTTTTCAAGACATTTCAAAATTTATCCAGTACTAAGAAGAGGCTATGGAGTAAATGAAAAAACCCAAAAACATATTACACTCTATCATGAAAATATATCTGAGTAAGAAAGCTGCAGGTAAACCAGGAGGGCTGGTACATAATTATAGCTTTAAAATTCTCCTAATTTATTGTTTTTCTACAATGGAACCACCAAACAGGAATATCAGCAAGGGGGAAAATACCACTAAACAGGAATATCAGCAAGGGGAAAAAATTTGGGAAGACATTATAGATTTGTTTTGCTTTACTGATCCACCAATTGCTTTGATCCACTTCTGTTGCGGGGTTTATGAAGCTTATTACTCAGCTCTTCCTAATAAGCCAAGAAAATTAACCAATAAAGAAATTATGTTTTTAATTTGAAATTGGGGTGCTTTTTTAAGTATTCTGACTAAAATTATTCTTTTATTGTGTAGTTAAATCATTCCCTTCATAGATCAATTTTTCAGAAAATCAATATTTAATGTCCTGATCATGATGAAAAATCACAACCAAGAGTGATGGTTCTATTCAATATCAACAAAAAACATAAGTAAAAAGCCCCTGAAAAATTTGTAAAAGTTGAGGAATGTCCTTTTGGTATGAATAAATTAGCTAATTAAACTCTGTATATTATTTTCTTTTTGAAATAATGAGGTTATGAGGAGTTCTTTCAAAGCCTTAATTAATTATGCCTGAAATACTAGTGTTTAATCAAATTTGGGATGCATATAAAGGCCCATACTGGTTATTGTATTAGCTCAAAGAATCAGTTTGAAAACAGGATATATATTTTTTTCAAAATGAATAAGAACCAAGATGGGGTGGTTTTGTGTTCCAAATTTCAAGGCCCAGATTTGCAGAAGTCACATTCTCCCAAGATTTATTGATTTATTTAATTTTGCTTTTTTTTGAAAAATACTTGAAATTTTATAATGAATTTCCAAAAATTAAAAAATTAAAAAAACTGGTATAATCTATATCAAACTCATTTTTTTGATCATACATCACCAGAATATGTTTGAAAATTTAAAGGAACCTTAAGTTACAATTGTAACTCCTTTGAAGCATGAATAGTATTTGATTGCCCATTTTTTGTAGAATATTTCAACAGAAGTTGTGGTGTGAGTATTTGGGAGTTATTTGAATAGATGGCCTGAATTAGGAGAGAGTTACAACCCAGTTGTAACCAGGTTGAAAACTTTTGACAGGGATGCACATAATAGCATGTGCCTTCATTTTTTCCCTTGTTTATGTGATTGAAAATTAGGATTTGTACAGGTTTTTGTCCTATCAATCCTGCCTGCAAGTAGGGACTTTTGTCCTCATGGAATTTTCAAGAGAATGTTTATAATTCAATACCTTGAAATTTTCCATAAGACTTAAAAGGTATGAGACCCTTTCCTTCAAGCAATAAAAAATTGCATGAAGTTCTTCTCATGGATATTGGAATTCAGTTCCTCTTCTAGAAACTTCTGGAATGCAAAAGCTACCTGGTTGATCATTTTTGAAGAATAAGAAAACTGAAAGATAACTACAGCAATTGGACAGTTTCTTGCATCTGTTTTGATGATAGTGAAAGCTATCTCCTGAAAGTAATCAATTATTGGAGCAGCAGTGAGCACCCCTCTCGGAGCAGAAAAATCCAAAGCAGCTTGTGCATTAAACATGAAAAAAATGTATTTTTGAAGTAGTTTACTAAGATTGACAGTCTTATTTGCATAATTCTCAATAAACCCTTGATGAAAATTACTGCAACTAAGAAATTTTTTTGAATATTAAAAAGAATTGTGTGCAAGCAAGTCCAATTTGTGTTGGATTTTGGCTGGTTCCATGAAAAGACCTTCTTGTGAAGGTACTAAGCCTAGAAATTGAAGTGAATGAATGTGGAACTTGCACTTGGAGATTATTTCAAACATTTTATTCTCTCAAATTTTCTGCAGTGTCTGTTGGAAATTTTTTGAATGATTTTCAAGGTTTTTTCAAGGAGAGAAGTATATAATCCAGATAGAGCACAATTTATTTCTCCAAGAGATTGGAACAAATGTCACTGAAGAAATGCTGAAAATTGGAAGGAGCATTTCAGAATACAAAAGGCATGAAATTTCACTCATAGCTTCCAAAGCATTCTCTCATTTCATTAAATTATTCATGACCCTTTTCTATAAAAACTGGGTTATAGGCACCTCAAAGTTCTAAATTTGAGAAATGAGTACCTCCATGGAATATTTTAAGGAGGTGCAACATAGGTGGCACTTGATAGGAATTCTTGTGGGTCACCTGATTCATTTTGATGTAGTCAACGCATAAAAAAATGCTACCATCCTCTTTTGGGAAAAACTGGACCAGGGAGCCTGTGTTTAAATTTCTTGGTCAAATAAATTTTAATGATAAATTTTCAACAATTTATTCTTCAAGCATTGATGATTCCTTCTGCAAGAGAGAATAAACCGGTCTTGTTGCTGGAGGTGGGCAATCAATTTTGATCTTATTATCATAGGGATGGAATGGAGGCAGCTCATTGGCTTTTAAAACCAAAAATACCTCAGAAAATTCATGGAAAACAAATTTTAGGGACTCTCAAATGATTTCTAAATCTTCAATTTTGTCATCATCTTCAAGCACCAGGTTTGAAGTTTTAGCAAAATGAAAGAGGATTGAGAAGCTCAAAATGAATTTTTTGTTAGGTGCCTGCTTCTATTCAAAGAAGAATGAGAGATTCAAGTTGGATAAACAAGCAATGACTCCTAAATTTGAAGGGAGGCCTGGGGACTGGAATCAGGATATTACAAATCTGCGGCAGAAAAGTGACATATACCTCAATTATTGTTTCAGGTGGACCGTTTACTTCCTGTTTGATGGACCAGATAGTAATCTGGAGTTTCAAGGCTTGCAGATTAATTAATCCTTCTTGAAAATCCACATCTGAATTCCAATATACTAGAAATTCATGACCTAGAATTTTTTCATCCATTCCAGGGATATCCAAGACAAATAAATTCCATTAAAAGCTGGGGAAACTGTAAAATACAATATTCTATTTTTTGTTATGGGTAACCCAATACAATGGCTCAGGCACACTACTTAAAAAATAGACAGGAAATTTTTCTATCTGGGAACGTGTAAGATTTTGTGAAGTGGAAGAAGTCAGACTTATACAAGAGAAATTAGTGCCAAATTCAAGGATTATGCTGCTGTAAGGTGTGTTGTTGGAGTGGAATGGTAAAAATCTCAAACTTGAAGTGTTGAGAGACTTGCAAGTGAAACAATTGAATTTTATATCTTTATATAATGTGTATCTTCCATTGCAAGTATCAGGAAAAATACAAGCTTTTTTTCTGGAAAATTAGCTGCTTCAAAAGCTAATTTTCTTGCACAACTGTTTAAATAGTTGTTTCATCTGGAATAAATGCACAATCCTTCTTTTTAACTTCTTAGAAATTTTTTTTTCCACAGAAACCCAGTTCCTTTGTCCAGGAAGTTTGGAGTTTTGGAAACAGCCTTACCTTTATGGTTTGATTTCAAATTTGGAGTTGGTTTGTATTTTTTTGGATCCTTCAAATTTTGCTTCAAACAGTTGTCAGCATTTTTAGCCAATTTTGATGGACCATAATTTTTTTTCAAGAGCAATTCCTGTTGTGATAGCCATTATCAAGCTCAATAACCCAATCTATAAACTAATGAAGGGTGGTTGTCTTATAACCCCCAACTAAAAGATGTTTGATCAGGAGTTCCAGTAAACCCTCTCAAAAGAAAAAAAAAAAAAAAAGAGTGTGTCCTTGTCCCATTGAATGCAAGACTGAAAGTTTTGAAATTGAGATATATTAATAGAAGCCCTACTATTTTCCTTCATAGCCACACCACTAATCTTGTAGAATTTTGCACTTCATTGGGGTTTCCAAACAGGGTGAAGTTTTTTTATTCAAATTCGTCCCAATTGTTTAGTATAGAAGTGGAATCCTTGTTGGATAGTGATTCAAGATGCAGTTTGAACCACTGCAAGGCCCTACCTCCAAAGAAGGGCAAAAAATCCATAACCTTGTTCTGGTCTGAGGGAAAACTTTTGGGTCCTTAGAGAAAAAGATTTTACAAGGATGCAAGTAGGGTCTGATCTTATGGTGATGTCTCCCTGTAAATTGATGATTCTGCTTTGAGCCCAGAGTGCAAAGGCTGGGAACACTTGTGCTAGGTTGCAAGGTGTTTTGATTGAGTTACTGGATCAAAGGAGTGATGAGGGTTTGATCCTCCAAATCAGGAGAATTTCTGCAAGACTGGGTTCACCATGGGTCAAATTACCATTGGATGAGTCTGGGGAATCCTTTATTTTATCAAGAGGATCCTCTGGAGACTTGTAAAATTTCTTTTTTTCTAGGGGATCATTGAGAGGTTCCACCAAAGTATATTTAGAAGAGGGACCTGGATCTAAGTGTTGTTGGGCCCCTGAGCCACTGGATATCCCTACTCTATTTATTTCATCTCTGTAAACAGTGAGGCAAGCACTCCTGGTCAGGCAAGTATTCAAAATCAAGAAAGGGACTATATATAGGTGGCAAACTACTTTATAGTGGTTCAATAAGTTAATTTAATGTTACCAAGCCACCCCTTGTACTATAAGTAAATCTAGGTGGGCTTGAGGTCAAAAGGGAGAATGCTGATTTCAATTTAAATACCAAGTATAGCAAGGCTAACTTCAAATCAAACTAAAAAGTCCAAAGTGTAAGCTTGAAGTCTTAGGAAAATTGCAAGGAAAGTTTTCCAATAGAGGGAAACTGAGAAAAAGCTTGATGTGAAGAATTCATCTCAGAAGAAGATGCAGGAACATTTGAAATTAATTGAGGGAAAAATCTTAAGACAGACTGAATGTTCCTTATAAGTTAATCTACATCAGTGAGTGAGTGAATAGATACAACCTGATTTAAAGTTCTCTACATCTAGGAAAGCAAGGACAAAAAAAATGCCAGGAACAGATTAAAATTTTTCCATAGATCAATTCACTTGGTTCAAAATGAATGATTCTGAATGATACAGGACACCTTGGACTGATAAATGAATAAGTTAATTTCAAGGGAATGTAAATAATATTCAAATTAATAGTAGTGGCTGTGAAGGTAGTGGATCTAAATCTTTTGCGGATTAATCAAATAATTCAGGGGCATTATGCAACATGCAAGCAAAGAGGGCTTGAATGACTGGATTGGATTGGATAATTTCCATGAACAGTGTGAGAAAAAAATGGAAGTTTCAAGGAGAATTATTCTAAAAGCAATGTTGATTGGATTGTTGACTGGTCCTTAGATGGTATGGCAATTTCTGCAAGTCCAGACTGAGTTGCAACAGTTAGGAGGTCATTTGCATATGCTGGAGGTTTTAAGCTAAATGTACTGTTAGTTATTTTGCCTTTGGTGTCACACTTGCTATATACTGAGGTAGAGTTTACTGAGTTGGGGATATTTTGAATGGTGATGATAAAAAAATAACGCTCAACTTGGAGTGTGACAATTTTGAATAAGATTCTGAGAGAAGCAGCCTATGAATTATTTTCTTTTCAAGACCCATATTTTTCACTTTCACCATCATCATCAATTTTTGGAGAGATTATTCCATTTATATTTCAATTCATTGAAAAAATACTTGACTAATCTGGAATCCTTGTCATCCCCAGCTTTCCACTTCCTGTTGTCCCAAAAATGACCTTCCCAATACAATCACACTTGTCCCATACTTTTGATTCTGTATTCTGATGTGCAGCAAGCTTCAGGCTCCATACCACACAAGTGTAAACTCATTCTTGCACTGTATCCATGAATTTCACCCCCCACCTCTCCCCTTGCCCTTGTGATCCACCTTGTTTATGGAGGTGGATAACGCCAAGCCAGTCAGCAGGAGCTGGCCCCTTCCTGATCCCCCATATTACATGCCTCTGCCCTTGGGCCTGCACTCCCTACTCAGCAAACTACTTCATCACCAAGAAAGCACCAATGATAGGGGCTCAGGTACCCAAGACTTTAAGTTTTTCAGAATCATCCTCAGCCTCTTGGCCAAATCCAAACAGTCCTTCAAACTCATGCACAATATGATAGAAGTAAAAGATGCCTGTCTTGAATCCAAGGACAAAAGGATTTGGCAACTCTCCGCCATTCCACCCCCTCCCCCATCCTCTGTCTCATACAGCTCCCTTGTACGCCTCATTCATGGAAAAAAACCACTCCCTCAGAGCCCTCATCCCCCCCCCGAGTCCCTCCGGCTGCCCAGGCCCTTCCTGAACAGCCTTGGCCCAAGACAAGTAATAATTCATTTCAACCCTCTTGACACCACCCTAAAAGATATTCCTGCCCTGGCCCTGGTCCAGAAGGCAAACAAGTCCCTGGCCAAAATGGATGCAAAGTTAGATGGCAAATTGGTCTCAGTCAGGGGAGTAAATTTTATGCTGTCTGGTGATGTTTCTTTCTACGCTCAGAACTGTTCCCACCAGAAATGGCTGATGTAAAATAAACATCTGTGGTCAACAAAGGTCCACCCAGATCTGGAGGCAACCCCTAGCATTTATTCAGTCATGATCCATGGGGTTCCCAAATCTTCTGACGTCACCAGCACAACCCTCCTAGCCCAATTGGAATCCAAAAATCATTCCCAAGCAACAGATGTTGCTTGAGTCAAGTGGATGGGTTCCAAATTTCAATTGGAGAAAAAGGCTGGATCCATTTTTGTCTTTTTCATCAACAAGGAGCTTTCTCTCAAGATTGAATGTGGCATTATTTTTAACAACTAAAAATATTATTGTACCAAGAATTTCAAAGCCTTCCCCCCTCAGGGTTACCAATTTCTGTGCATGAGAAATTTTGGGAAGTGGTGTCAGGAGGCACCCAAGTTTGCAAAATGTGGCCATAAACATTAGACAAACCATTGCGCTGAAGGCCCCAGCTATATCCAAATTTGCATCCTGTGTACCAAAGGCTTTCAGGCTAAGGTCCCTGGAGTCTTGGACACTGCCCACACGCCCTTTAATTCAGTATTCCCCTTCAAGAAGGGGTTGTTTTACAAGAAACCCCTTCCATGATCATGTTAAGCATGTCACTTGCTGCCCCTTCTCAGAGTTCCCTTCTCTCCCCCCCCCCCATACCCCTCCTTCCATGATTTGCAGGACAATCCTGGATCAGATCGGTGTTTCTAACTCCTCTTACTTCCCCCTAATACAGTTGCACTGCCATGTCTCGAAGGCTGTGAACATGAGTGTACTTAATGAGTGCCTTGGCATCAAAGTCCTTGTTCTTCAGGAACTGTTGGTAAGCCAATTTTATTTCACTCACCCCTCTCACTCTGCATGGAGGGTATTCACTCCCCCCTCACACTCTTCCTGGAGGGTCTTCCCTCCCCCCTCTCAATCTGCCTGGAGGGTCTTCACTGCCTTTGATCACATCCTGCACAAGTGGCTGAGCGCCCCAATGTAGCCATCTGCATCAAAAGGTTGATCCCTTCCACTGTGTTCTTTCCCCTGGCTTGCGGCTTGCAGTGTTTAGTCATGGTAAGCATATAACTCTGCAGCAGCTCCCTACAAATATTAAACATCCAAAACCCCACCCCAGCCTTCTCATCAGTCCCCTTGCTGGAAAATTGGCTTTCCACACACAACAATTGCTTGATTTCAATGCTAGTCTGCTTGGACTCAAATATCCACTACCCCCACTGGAACCTGGTAGGATGCAAGAGGAGGGAGGCAATTGCTGATCATTTTCTCTCCTCATTAGCATCAAGGGGTGTTTGCCTTGCCTCACCCAGGCGGTTCCCCACCTTTTATTCACAAAGTGGCAACAGCTTCACCATCAACCACATCTGGGAAAATTTCTAAGGTTCTAAACTGATCTCAAGCTGCAAAGCACTGAGTGAGAACTGCAGCTCTGATCATCAGGTTATCCAAGTAGTTCTGACCCTGGGCAAACCTCCCCCCTCCCTCCACTGGAGTTTCCCAATCTGGAACAACCTCAACCAATAGAAGTCTGCCAAAGCCAAGATGTTGATCCAGAACTTCACTGACAACCTGTCCCAGGCAATAAATGACCAAGTAGAGGCTTGAGCAGATGTGCTTCTGATGGAGCAGCGGCTCCTGGGCCGGCGGTTTAAGTTCCATCCAAAAGGAGGCCAGAGCTGTTCATTTAGATGCACCCTGGAACCAGTGGTAAGGATCTGTAACCAAGCCTGTCAATGGTTTCTTCTAACCAAGTCAAGCAAAGCCTGGGAATTTTACCGCAAGTGGAATGACTAATTTCTCTCACTTGTGCTTTTTCTCAAGAGCTTGGAATTGCTATCCCTCTTAAAGTCATCTTCTGCGCAGGACCAATACTGCATATGGGATGTTTCTAAAAGAAAGGTGTGATCCAATATCTTGCCCTTGCAGAAAGAGGATAGTATGCTGATGCATCTCAAGCAGTGGCAAGATCAACTTTTATTTGTAGGCACCTCTGCCCCTGAGCCTCAGTTTGACCCAGCCAGCATCTCTCCTCCAGTACCTGCCATATTCATATCCTACCCCCCCCCCAGCTTGGCAGAGGCCTCCTTGGTGTTAAACAAGACACAAATGAAGATGGCATCAGCAATGAGATGCTGAAATTTTCATCACCCTTTTTAACCCCCCCCCCCCCCTCCCAAAAAACATCACTTGCGCAAGCTTCTTCCCCAACCCATGGAAAAAGGAAGTCACAGTAATCATTTTGAAAGCAGGAAAGACGGATTATACTCTTCCAAGTGCCTACCAAAATTTTGCGCTTCTGAATTCTGTAGGTATGGTTTTGGAGCTGATTTTGTCCTGAAGACTCACTCACTGGGCAGAGACCCACTCCATCCTAGCTGAAGGCCACTTGGGGGGTAGGAAAGGCTCTGGCATGGAGGATGCACTCTTTATCCTGGATGGGTGGGTTTGGCGCAAGTTGGCAGATGGAAAGGATGTTATGGTCTTGTTCTTGGATTTAAATTTGGCATACCCCTCTGTTTAAACCTTGAGTCTTGTTCAGATCCTATGGTGTAAAGACTTCCGTGGGATTATATAAATAAAGTACCAAATAGCTTGCTGGCAGTCCTTGAGGATTAATTTAGTATTACTTCTACTCCTTTAGGGTATTAGTAAATACTAAGAGTGGTTTTGAATTGCCTGCCCTTCTAGTACTATAGTAAGTCTGCACAAAAATTTATTTAAATTAATGGATGGTTTCTTTGAGACTTGAAATAGGCCTCAGATCAGACCTAGATTAATTATCAAATTTTATTGGTAGAATTTTTTGAAGAATGGACCAGATTTTTGGGGTTATTGGTTAGTGGTTGATCAGATATATTTGATCTTAACCAATGTCCCAATAGTAAAGAGTTCAAGGGTTTATTAAAGGCATGTTTCAGGAGAGAACCCAAGGTGTCATACGACCACACCACGTACTATAGGGCAATTCTTAGATGATTGTGAGCGCAAGGGAATACCAAGTGCAAGGGCAAGTGCGAGATAGCAAGACTTAGTTGCAAAGTGCAAACTTGGTTATGCCACTCAACAAACGGGGAGAGGGATGGAATGTGTTCTGAAGAAGGAAACTCAACCTGAGTCCGATGTGATAACTAGGTTGTAGCAAATGCAAGAATGTATGAAATTAACTAACTGAGGAGACAATCATCAGGCAAGGGGATAGCCCTTATAAGGTAATCCAAAGTGACTAGATACAACCTGGTGATGAGCTAACTACAGTTGAAGCGGTGAGGCAATGAATGACAGGAACGGGATAGGAAATGAAGCAGTGGTATAGATCCAAGATCATAGCGTAAGTGCAAGACAATAGAATCTGAGCGTACAATTTTATGATGAATTGGGACAGGAGCAAGTGCAGTTGAAGGTAATTCAAATGAGAGGTAATAGTGTATGAAGGGTAGGGACTAGTCCAATTGCAAAACTGTACAGTAGTGATGGCTTAGTTAGACATAGATGCAAACTAACAAACAATGCATGACCAAAGATGGAAGTCCAAGGCTGTTGATTGGCCAGGGAAGGAGATTTGATCTCATAATGGATGGCCAACCAGTATGGAGTTAACCGCAAAGTTTTCAAGTATATACTGAGTTGGTCGCCAAGATTGGAAGGTCAGCGCGAGCCAGAGGAAATAGCGGATTGCACCATTGATGTTGTGCTTTTATTTGTCACGCTTTTAGACTGAGGTAGATGGTACTGAGGGGAGGGCATGTTGAAGTCATGAAGACAATAATCCCTAAGTGCAAAGCGTGACAGTTGCCCGGGTATAAAGACTTGAGCTCCTGCAAGCGTTCAGATAAATTTTCCCATTGATTTCAAGTTTTTAATTATAACTGTATACCCCTTATACTACTTAATTCTTTACTCGATAAATTTAATATTTATATAAAATTTTGTCATGGTCTTCATTGTTGTCCCGCCATTGCAAAAACTGTATTTTCCAAAACGAGCGTTGTGTTCCTAGTACTGCCATCAAAGGACTTTGAGGCAAGTGCGAGCAATGTTGCCTTTGCAAAGTGGCATGCAATTTCCCTATAAATGTTGAGTTGACTGTCAAGGGTCCTTTGGAATCATCAAGGGAGATGCAAAGTCATAGGTCCGCGCCAAGGGTTAATTATGAGATACCACCGTTGCCGGAGATTGAATACTTGGGGACTAGAGTTCCTGGTAAGTACTACTCTGGACTGACTAATGATCATGAAATAATAACTAATTTGGCTTGTTTTGCTAGTGTTGCCTTGTTTCCAAAGATATACCACAAACACACCACCACCACCACCTTACTGGGGACCACCGACTGAACTCCCGGGGCCCCAGATGAATGCCGAGGTGCAAGGCAAAGTGTCTGGTGCGGAACCGGTAGGAGTCATAACCGAGGAAGCGAGGGAGGAGGAAGAAAACAAAGCGGGAGGAGAATTGGGAAATGGAGGAAACGGAAATGGAGAGAACGGAAATGGAGCGGATCAATTAGAAGGAGGAAATGAAGGAGAAGGAAGGGATGGAGTGGATGGGATGGAAGGAATGGAGGGCCAAGGCAAAGCAGATCCGGTGCGAGCCGTAGGGACGATCAAAACAGATGCAAGGCGGCTGACGGATGATATTGGAGAAGGCACATTGGGAGGCCAAAGGAAGAGAGCATATGAAGAGCTCTTGGAGGAAGGTGGATGGAATGCTCGGCCAAAGCAAGCTCGGGTTGCAAGGTGCAAGGAAATCTTTGAGAGGCACATTGTAACGGAAGTGCTAGTTCTCCGAAGAATGTCCAGATTAATCAACGATGAAGACCTGGATACTTTTCGATCCATGGTTGCGGAATTGACGGCAAATTGGGAGGATGCGGAGAAGGAAGTAAAGGATACTTTGTAATTATTTATTTATTATAAATATATATATATATATTTATTTATTTATTTATAAATAGAAATATTATGATTATTATTTTTTTTTAATAATAAGGAATGAGGTTTTATTTAGTAGAAATGAAAGGGAAATGAGAAAAAGGAATAACACAGTGAGATGGAGGAATTAACTGATAGAATGATGGTGTGAAATAAAATGGGGTTAAATGAGATGGAATATGGAGTGGAATGGGAATGGATGAGATAGAGTATGGATAGTATAAAATGTGGAATGGAATGAAATGGGATTGGATGGGATGAAATGTGGAATGGAATGGAATGAGATTGGATGGGATGAAATGTGGAATGGAATGGAATGGGATTGGATGGGAAAGAATAATGATTGTCTAGGTTTGCAAGGGTAGCTCACATGGAAGTCTTGAATCAGATTGGGTGAATTGCAAAGGTGATGGGCTGGTTCCCACAAGGTTCAATCTTTGTTGGACTGGAAGCCAGACCATTCAACAAGGTATTGAAGTTTTCCTTTGCGTAACCTGGAATCCAGAATACCGCTTACTTCCCACTCTTGATGATTGAGGACAGTGACTGGTTCAAGAGGGGGATGAGTCTTTCCCGGGTATAGGACTCAAGCTGGCTCTAGGAGAGACACATGAAAGACCGGGTGGATACCTTGCCATTTTGCAGGTAAAGTAAGTTTAAAGGCGTCAGGGGAGATAACTGATTCTACTTTAAAGGGGCCAAGCTTTCTTTTGGAGAGTTTGCGAGTTGGACGAGTGCTGCAAATGTTGCAAGCATTGAGCCATACTTGATCTCCTACTGCGAAGATTGGAGCCAAAGTGCAAGATCGGTCTGCTTGCTCCTTATAGCGCTGGTTTGCTTCTTTGAGGTTGGTTTGAAGTTGCGATTGAAGGGATTGAATTTGTTCAAGGTAATTGGTAGCGGGTTGAGAAGGTGCTACATGAAGGGACGAGAAAGTCGGGTTTCTACCATAAAGAGTTTGGAAGGGCGACTGTTTGGTGGAGGAATGAGTGGAGTTTTTGTAGGCAAATTTGGCTAGTGGGAGCCATTGCAACCAGTTGTCTTGTTGATAGGCAACATACATTCAAAGATACTGTTTGAGAATCTGATTAACTTGCTTGGTTTGCCCATCCGTTTCGGGGTGGTAAGCCATTGATAAATTGCGAGTGATCTTCAAATGTTGGCATAGCAAGGTCCAGAAGCTTTAGACAAACAGAGATCCATGATCACTAACTATATTATCAGGGAGACAATGTTTTGAAAATACATATTTGATGAACAAGTTAGCTAAGTCTTCTGAAGAGGCCATCACATTACTGCGTAAAAATAGAGCCATCTTTGAGAAGCAATCTACTATTACTAGAATAGCATCATATCCACTAGAAGAAGGTAATTGAGAGATGAAATCCATAGACAGCGAGTGCCATAGACGAGGCAGAATTGGAAGTGGCTGGAGCAACCCATACTTCCGGTGTTTTGAGGACTTGTTACGATTGCAATCATAGCACGCGCTAACATAGTCTTTGACTTCTTTGGTCATAACAGGCCAGTAGAAGTCTTGTGCAATCAATTGGTAGGTTTTATCCTGCCCATGATGACCATCAAGCAGAGAATTGTGCCATGACTCAAAGATATCTAATTTAATGCAAGAATTATCAGTTACTACTATACAATTATCATAGCCTAAAAAGTCATTATCATCAATACTGTAACTACTATCTAATAAGTTTGCACTTTTGCAAAGTTTGATGCACTTGGGGTCGTCACGTTGAGCTTGTTGGAGTTCGGAAGCCAAATCTCGTAAGCAAGCAATGATTGAACTGAGTTGGGCAGGTTGGGTTGAGAAGAGTGTCCTAACGTTTTCAGGGTTGTTTTTGGCATAGGTGCTCCCCCCCCCTGCGTAAACATCTTCCCAAAGTGATAAAGCATCAGGAACTACTGCTTGTCTCCCAGGACAGTATGTGATCATAAAGTGGAACTTGGAGAGGTATTCGGCCCATCGTGCCTGTCTACGTGTGAGAACTTTTGAGCTCATGAAATACTTCAAAGAATTATGATCCGTTAAAACCTCGAAGGATTCCCTAAGGCTCAAAAGGTATGAACGCCATTTTTTCAAGCAATAATCAATTGCAAGAAGTTCCTTGTCATGAATCTCATAGTTAAGCTCTGCAGAGAGCAACTTGCGAGACTCAAAAGCTACGGGATGAAAGATAGAAGTGGAGGAAGAAAACTGCAAGATTACTCCTGCAATCGCATAGTTGCTTGCATCTGTTTTGTTAATAGTGCAAGCTAGCTTGTTGAAGTAAGCGAGTATTGGAGCAGTGGTGAAAGCTTTCTTCAGAGCTTTGAACTCCAAAGCAGCTTGTTTGGTAAAAACAAAAGGAGTGTCTTTTTGAAGAAGGTTAGTAAGATTCACAGTTTTTTTGGCGTAACGCGCAACAAACCTTCTATAGAAATTACTGAAACCAAGGAAAACTTGAAGAGATTTAACGGAAGAAGGTGGGGGCCAGTCCAATATGCATTTGCTTTTGGCTGGGTCCATTGATATTTCTTGCTGCGAGACTACAACACCTAGAAAATGAAGAGAAGAGGAATGGAACTTGCACTTAGAGGCTTTTGCAAACAGTTCATTCTTGCAAAGTTGCTGCAGCACCTCTTGAACATGTGCAATGTGATCTTTGAGGTTCCTTGAGTAGACTAGTATATCATTGAGATATACCACGAGGTATTTACCTACAAGATTGGAGAAAATGTTGTTGACAAAATTTTGAAAAGTGGAAGGAGCCTTACAGAGGCCAAAAGGCATGAGGGTATACTCATAACTGCTGAACCGGTTTCTCATTGCAGTTAAATACTCATGACCTTCCTTAATGCGAATTAGGTTATAGGCACCCCAAAGGTATAACTTTGAGAAATAAGTAGCTCCATGGAAGAGGGTGAGGAGATGTGACATAGGGGGTACTGGATAGGCATTCTTCCGGGTTACCTGGTTTGGTTTCCTGTAGTCAACACAAAGGCAAAGTCCGCCATCCTTCTTTGGAACAAATAGGACAGGTGAACCAGTGTTTGAATTTCTTGGTCAAAGAAATCCTTTTGCTACATTTTCCGCAATGTAGTCTTGAAGCGCAATTGATTCTTGCGTCAAGAGAGAGTAAACTGGTCCTGGTGCCGGAGGTGGGCCAGTAAGTTCAATCTTGTGATTGTAAGGACAGGATGGAGGCAGTTTATCTGCTTTTGCAGCTGAAAAGACGTCAGCAAAGTCATGATAAACCAAAGGTAAAGACTCTTGAATGATTTCTAAATCTTCAATCTTGTCATCTTTGAGCACCAGGTTTGAGGTGCTCGCATGGTGCGAGAGGATTAGTGAGCTCAAAATACACCGTTTGGTTGGTGTCTTTTTCTCTTCAAAGGAACAGGAAAGAGGTAAGCTGGATAGGTAAGCAATAAATCCTAAATCTGAAGAGGGAATTTGGGAATGAAGGTCAGGATATTGCAAATCTCCTGGCGGAAAAGTGTCATCCAACTCAATGACAGTGTCAGGTAGGCTGTTTAATTCCTGATTGACAAAAAGGTTAGCGTTCTGGGGGTGCAAGGTTTGAAGGTTAATTACTCCTTCTTGCCAATTCACATCCGGATTCCAGTAAACTAGGAAATCATGGCCTAGAATGGTATCATCCATTCCAGGTATAGCCAAGACAAACAAATCCCATTTGAAGCTGGGGAAATTGGAGAATGCAAAGGTCCATTTTGCCCTTTGGGATACCCAATAAGACGGTTCAGTCGCACTACTTACTAAATAGATAGGAAATTTATCTATCTTGGAACGCGTAAGATTTTCGGAAGTGGCAAAAGATTCACTGATGAAGGAAACATTAGTGCCAGAATCAAGTAATACTTGATAAGGAGTGTTGTCGGAATGGAATAGGATAAATCTTGAACTTGGAGCACCTAGTGACTTGCAAGTGCAAAGATTTACTCGCAGTGATTTAGATAATGTGTAGTTTTCCTTGCGAGTATCAGAAAAACTACAAGCTAATTTTTTGACTGCTTAGCCACTTCACGCGCTAACCGCTTTGCACAGTTTTCAACATCATGTTTTCCTCCACAATACATACACAGCCCGTTCTTTTCCCTTTGTAGCCGTTCCTCGTTTCAAAGCATCCCGGTTTCTTTGTCCAAGAACTTTGGATTTTTGGCAACGGCCTTCCCTTTTGAGTTGGAGTTTGAAGTTGGGGTTGGTTTGGATGGTTTTGGGTTCCTTGTGTTTTTCTTTGAGGATTCATCCACCCTTGGAGCCAAGGTGGACGGTCCATGGTTGTTTTGCCAAGAGCAATTCTTGTCATGATAGCCATTATCAAGCTCAATCCCTCAATCAATTAGCTGCTGAAGCGAGGTTTTCTTATGACCCCCAACTGCAAGCTGTTCAATTAAGCATGCCGGTAGACCCTTTCGGAAATGGAATAGAAGAGCGGCCTTGTTCCACTGGATGCAAGACTGCAAGGTTTGAAAATGAGAAATATAAACGGAAGCTCTACTATTCTTCTTCATAACTAAACTATTAAGTTTGTATTGGTAGTTTTGAACTTCATTGGGATCGCCAAACAGGGTGAACTGTTGTTGCTCAAACCTGTCCCAGTTGTTGAGAATACAAGTGGGACTGTTGTTGGACAAAAGTTCAAGGTACGGTTCGAACCACTGCAAGGCTCTACCTCCTAAGAAGGATGAAGCATACATAACTTTATGTCTATCAGAAGGGAAATTGTCGGAGTCGTTTGAAAAGATGATTTTACAAGACTGTAGGTAGGATCTAAGCTTATGAGGGTGTTCTCCCGTAAAGTGATTGGGTTGTTTCATGAGGGGAGTGCGAAAGCTAGGAGTGCTTTGACTAGATGGCTAGGCACCATGAGTGAGGGCCTGGATCAATGTCAAAAGCTGGGTTGGAGCATCGGGCTTGGGAGCAGTAGTGCAAACCCCTGGTCTACCACGAGTCAAGGTTTCATTGGAAGAATGGTTGGATTCTGCGAATTCTGTGAGAGGGTCCGTTGGAGCATCCCGTGGAGGAGCCCGAGGATCATTGAGGGGTTCAACAGATGGCAATTTAGAAGGAGGAACTGGATCTAAGGGTTGTTGGGCCCAAGGAGCGCTGGTTTTCCCTACCCAATGGATCTCATCATTGTAAGGGGCAAGGGAAGCATTCCCAGTTGAGAGAGTACGTGACATTGAAAAGAAGAAGTCTACTATAGTTTGGCAGGCTACAATAGATCAGTTGAGTTAGTTAATTTACTGTCACACAACCACCCCATGTACTATAGGGCAATTCTTAGATGATTGTGAGCGCAAAGGAATACCAAGTGCAAGGGCAAGTGCAAGATAGCAAGACTTAGTTGCAAAGTGAAAACTTGGTTATGCCACTCAAAAAACGGCTAGAGGAATGGAATGTGTTCCGAAGAAGGAAACTCAACCTGAGTCCAATGTGATAACTAGGTTGTAGCAAATGCAAGAACGTATTAAATTAACTAACTGAGGAGACAATCATCAGGCAAGGGGATATCCCTTATAAGGTAATCCAAAGTGACTAGATACAACCTGGTGATGAGCTAACTACAGTTGAAGCAGTGAGGCAATGAATGACAGGAACGGGATAGGAAATGAAGCAGTGGTATAGATCTGAGGTCATAGCGTAAGTGCGAGACAATAGAATCTGAGCGCACAATTGTATGACAAATTGGGACAGGAGCAAGTGATGTTGAAGGTAATGCAAATGAGAGGTAATAGTGTATGCAGGGTAGGGACTAGTCCAATTGCAAACTGTATAGTAGTGATGGCTTATTTAGACGTAGATGCAAACTAACAAACAATGCATGACCAAAGATGGAAGTCCAAGGCTGTTGATTGGCCAGGGAAGGAGATTGGATCTCATAATGGATGGCCAACCAGTATGGAGTTAACAATGAAGTTTGCAAGTATATACTGAGTTGGTTGCCAAGATTGGAAGGTCAGCACAAGCCAGAGGAAATAGCGGATCACACCATTGATGTTGTGCTTTTATTTGTCACGCTTTTAGACTGAGGTAGATGGTACTGAGGGGAGGGCATGTCAAAGTGATGAAGACAATAATCCCTAAGTGCAAAGCGTGACACAAGGACAGGTTTAGCCACAAGGGGCTGGGTAGAGGAAAGGTTGGTAGTTGCTTTTGGTTGTTCTCTCTTTCTTTTTAAAGGTTATTTATTGATTGATTGGTGGTTCTTCTTAAATCTGGTTCTGAATATTTAGGTCCCAGAAGAACGATTATTCAAGCACCTGCTGGTTGTTTTAATTGGTTAAAGATGTGTTATAACTTGGTCTCTTATTTCCTCTTTCTTTATAATTGTTCACTGATACTATTTATCTGGGTAGGTACCACAGATGACTACTGATGATACAATAGGCCTGCATGCCTTGATGATAGAACTTGGATAGGGCAGAGAGGCCCTCCTTAAATAGACAAATCCTTCCCCCAGGGGTGCTCAAGGCTACCCCTGAGGGTTCTCCCTGTTCTTTTGAGGAAAATTGAGATACAGTTACATGAGGCATTTTTGCTGGTTGGAAAAAGCTTTTACAGTTGCATGAGGCCTTTCTGCTGGTCGGAAAAACCTTTTAAAGGGGTTTCATGCATGCACAGCCTTTCATAAATTGCTGTGTAGTGCAGATAAGATATATTGCTGTGCTCTACTGGTGGTTTTTTCAATGCTACTTGATTCTACCTACATGTATTTCTGTGCAATACTGGTGGTTTGTTTGGTTATGTTTGAGACTGGTTTGACATTCTCCTGGATCTGTATTGCTCTTGTATACTTCTTCACAGCCTCCTGTATGTATATTGTTCCTGTCTTACTTCTGCACAGCCTCTTGTATGTGTATTTGCTACATTTTTTTTGTTCTTCTTGGGCCTGGTTTGACTGCCTCCTGCCTATATTGCTCTTTTATACTTCTGCACAGCCTCCTGCATGTATATTTGCATGTTTTTTTGGTTCAGGTGACCAGATCTGATAAGCTGCACTGCTTCCTGTATCTGTTTTTCTGTATTTTGACTGAGTTGAAAGGATCTGAATTGTTGCACTGCCTCCTTTACCTGTATTTCTGTATTCTGGATGAGGTCACAGGATCTTTACTGGTTGCACTGCCTCTTGCATCTGTATTTCTGTATTCTTGCTGAGGTGACAGGGTTGGTGTATGTTCCTGGTTTTGAGGGTAAGCTGCCACTGGTATGTACTTGAGGGCTTACTAAGTATGCCTTAAGTCTTCCACAGAGCTGTGACCCCTGGTTGGGTATGATTTTTTCCACAGTTGAAGGTTTCTTGGGCTGTATCTTCTAATCCATGAGAGATAAGGTGGTACTTTTGCTGAGTTACTATAAATTATTTTGGATTTAAAATCCATTTCTGAGGTTCATTTGAGGGTTTGAGCTGTTTTTATAGTACAAAAGTGAGTCTGAGGCTATAGGACATGTTTGGTCTGCTACAATTGGATCTCAAGGTGCCCAACATTTTTGGTATTAATGATCTCCTCCTTGTTGACCAACAGCTCCACTTTTATCTGCTGTGGTGTCATTATATAGCCTGGGGTTGCAAACTGCGTTGCGGCCTGCGCGCTCAGCATTTGGCAGCTCATGCTCAGCAGTTGGGGTGCGCACGTTCTCATCAGTAGCTGCTGCAAGCTCAGGAGCAGGCGCAGCGGGACCAGCACGCCAGTTGCGGGTCAAGCTTGACTGGGGGGGGACAGGCCGCAACATACTTGGATATTGCGGACTTATGAATGGAGGCGGCCCAACCACATTCATGGGTGGTGTTGTTATATAGTCTTGGACTGGGAACCGCGCCGCGGTTGGTGCGCTCAGCATTTGGTAAGTCAGGCTCAGCACTTGGATGCGTGTGGTCGCAGCAGTGGCTGCTGCGGGCTCAGCAGCAGCCGCAGCGGGCTCAGCAGTAGGCACCGCAGGGCTTGGCATACTGGGCATGGGTTGGGCTTGATTGGATGTGGCGGGCCACAGCCTGCTTGGACATTACAGACCCAAGAATGGAGCCGGCCCAACCAGGTTCGCAGGCAGCTAGTTTGGGGAAGTAGGGCGGGGCAATTGGGGCTATGGGCATGGGCCAACCTTCAGGGCAGGGAATCACGTGGCACAAAAAGCAGATAGGGACAAGCGGGGGGCTCTGAGTAGGGCGCGGAGGAGGGCCCCGTCATGAGAAGGAAAAACTGGATGTAAGTAACGGTAAGCAGGCAGGGAATGGGTTAGGTTTAGGCTAGGTTTCTGGGCTTAGGGTTTCTTGTACATTTGTTGTTGGGCTGTTATTTTGCTTTTACTTAGGTTAGGGTTGAGAGGGTGGGCATAAAGTCCACACTCTCAATCCCAGCTTGGGGGTGATTATCTTATCTTATCATTGGATCTTGGGACAAGGGAAGGAAAAGGAAAGGGAAAGGGAAAGAGGAAAGAGGATGGATGAAAGGATACGGAAAGGAAAGGAAATTCATAACTTTATCTCTCTCTACCTCTCTCTTTACTGGAGCATCTTCATCCTTAAAGATGCTAGGACCATTTTTTCTGGAACTCAAGGATAACTAGGGGAGTAACCCCCTCTTATTTCCACTACGGGCGGTTAGTTTGGGGAGGTAAGAGCGGGGCAATCACGGGGCTATATAACCGGGTGGGAGCACCCAAGCGCAGGCCAACCCATGGGCCAGGGGGGAATTGCAATGGCGTGTTGGGCAGATACACCAAGCACGGGGGTTTTGAATTGGGCGTGGCAGAGGGCCGTGTCATGAGAAGGACAAACCAATGTGTGTAATGGCAGGCAGGCTTGAGGGATTTGATATAGGGGCTAGGGTTGAGCTAGGGTTCTGGGTCTTGGGGTTTCTTCTTTGTGGTCTTCCAGTTTGTCTTTGCGTTTGTACCTAGGTTAGGGCTGAGGGGGAGGGCATAAAAGCACTCACCCTCAGCGCAGAGAATAGAGGTGTATCATGGAAGAAAAAAAGAAAAGGAAGGAAATCATCATCTTTTACTCTATCTCTCTCTCTCTCTCTCTACAAAGGGGCCTCTTTATCCTTACAGATGCTAAGACCATTGCTTCCAAAACTTAGGGAAAACTGGAAAAGTTCCTCTCTCTTGTTTCCACATCTGGGGGTCTGGCTGGGAACTTTTGTTTGTCTCAAGTCTCTTGAGGGTACTCAGGATGCTTAAAACAACCACACCAGGATCAAACATTCCACCTTCTCTTCCCTTACAACCAACTTTTAATGCTCCAGCTCAGCCCCCGCCACTGGCTGCTTCCGCTCCCAGGATTGGCGGGTTTGCTCCGCCATCAGAGGAAGATTTGTTGTAAGTGGTGGATGAAGTCCCTTGTTGGGTGTGGCTGAGGCCAAGGGATTCCCCCTACCTCTGGTTCAGCACCACAGACTTGGAGAAATTTCTTTCCAGGTTTGAAGGCATTGCAGACTTGGAAGGCGCAATGGGGGGGGATAAAGTTTAGACTATTGTCCTTTTCATCACCAAGGAGGAGAAACTGCAGGAAGTGGAGGAAATGGTTGGGTATGAAAGGCAGGATTGGGGAAGGTTCAAAGGTGAGATGCTGGCAACGTGGGGAAAGCACAAACCTCAGTTCCAAGAAAGTGATTTTGAGAAAGCCGCAGAGAAAGCAAGTTAGAACGGGGGGTGCAATTTCCCAAAGGATTAGTAGAGTACATGTCAAAATTTGAGTGTATCTACAGGTATTTGGCAAAGAACTGAGTGGTCGGGGGGCGGACAGGGGCCATGAAGCGGGCGTTTTTGAGAGGTCTTGTGCCTCAGCTCCATTCTAGAGTGCAAATTTATCTGTACAATCATGGCTTGGTCAAAATGTTGTTAGATGGGAGCGTTGCAATTCTTCCCAAATTGTTGGTCATCCGTTGGTGTTAGAATTTGAGTTTATATATATGTGACTTTCACTTGAGTTTGAAGTATCATTGATTGGATTGATTTGATTTATATTATTGTTGTTTTTGAATTATTAAAATAATGGTTAAAATATAACTAGGCTGTGTTCTCAGTAGTGTATGTCAGAATGTCCAAGCATAACATTTCACTTACCATGTCACTTAAACTGCTTATGTTAATTTTGCCTTATTCATTTTGTACTCAACCACTTGTTGGCCAATCATGTATTTAGTCTATATAAACCATGGTGCTCTCAAGTGGAATTCATGATCTGTTCATTCACCAAACCAACCAGAGTGCCCATTTCCTCCTGTCCTGAGACCTGTTACGCTTGAAGTTATAAGCTCCTTTCATTCTTTTCTCTTTACATTTAATTTAACCAGAGCCCAAGCTCTTTTTAATTCTTACACGGTTAAAAGCCTTTGCTCAACCTGAGCCAACTATACTTCATTCAAAGTGTCTGCCTTCAACAGTCTCATCCTGAAAGCCAATCTTCAACTATATTGGCGAGGGGGTGAGATGAGGATGAGCCTTGTCAGTGACACTCATGCTCATCCCATCCATCCACTTCGACGGTAGGCATCAACCATCAACTTTGACTCCACTTTGACAAATGAGGGGTCCTAGCACAGCCATGGCAGATAGAGCCAAACTTGGTAAATCAAGAAAACGGATGTCAACTCAAAGCTGATGATTACTAGGCCTAGCAAGGAAAAGCCAATGAAGTGAATCAAGATCCTAGCTTCCCACCAACCAAATCAAGATCCTACCTTCCTACAAACGTCAGCAAATGACAGCAGCAACAACAAAAAGCTACAAGTCTTGATCAATTCCCAACAAGTGTGCGCAATCCAACAACAACCAACAAGTGTTTGATCAGTTTTGTTTGTTACTACGCCAATAAGGAACCAAATTTCTAAGATCACCTACCAAAATCTTTCAATTGACAAACCCGACAAGAAAGATCAGTGGCTAAATTAATCCAACCAAGAATTATGTTACAACGGTAACCTTTCCAACGGATGCCTTCAAATTTTCCAAACTTGCGCTTTAGGGATACCGCGGTTCACGAAGAATACAATTGATTCCCCAAAAGGTCTCGCTGACACCAAACATCATTGACACCTTAGTCGCCTAGTTGATTTGATTGAATCTGATTCGGATCAACAAGATGGATTGCTTCCTTGTATTGCACTCGGGCTGAGGAAGCGACTACCCCCCTCCCTCTTTTCAGTCATCAGGGACTCATTCAAGAAGAGATAGACGTAGCTCCAACCTGCAAGCCATCAATCAAGTTCAATTGGAAGACTGTGGGACTCGTTGGTCGCTACCTAACTGCAATCTCCCGGTACTGAGGTTTGAGAATCAATCAAGCTGATCCGAAACGCAGGCAGTCAATTCGTTGGTGTTGTTGTCACCCTGGATTGTCAGGAGCGAATGAACAATTCCAATTTGAGTCCAATCAAGGCTGTCAAGAAGCAGTTTGAAGTCAAGGATCAAAGATTCAAAGAACACCTCAAGCAGCCACCATCACGAACTTGATCCAATCTCCCCAAAGCCCAGCATCAATATCAGGTTCAACAAAGGTAGAAGGTAGGTCAATATGAGACGAGCGTTGCAAGGTGGCCACTATCCCAGCTAGTCCAATGGTCTGCCGACTAGATTTGACATCAGCTTGGTCAAGTACTCTTCCTGGGATTGTGATCCACTGGTTCTGAAAAACTTGAGATCCACTACCAATAAAGATCAATTTGACAAAAGCCAAAGGCAATACTTTTTGTGCAGATCTGAGTCAACACCAAAGGCTTCATCTCTTCACCAGCATTCTTCTTTTCGCCAACTTGTCCTGATCACCAGGATCATCAACATCTCGCTACCAAATTGAGTTGGGAGGATTGGTCTAAAGCCCAACCACTCGACCTGATCACCATTGATCTCAATATTGCATCAATTTGTCCTGGGAGGATTGGACTATAGTTAGCCTGCTGCATTCATACTCCACCTACATTTTCTTCCATCAATAATCAATCAATCAATCAATTGATCAATCAATCAATCAATCAATCAATCATGTTAATTTCTCAAGAGCCTCTTTATTTCAATTCAACAGCAACAACTCTTGTAACAGTATATCTGAGAGACACAAGACAGATTGAGATAGAAGGACAATTGAGATTGAGTCACATTGAAATTGAGGAAAGAATAAATGACAAGATTGAGACACAGTAAATAGAAATAAGGATTGAGATGTCACCTGAGCTGAAGGCACTACTAGCGTACTCGGCGTGGTGTACTTAGGAAGGAGTTGACGTGGCTTACTCCTCCTTGATCAGGATACGTTGCCGAGTTTGGTTCGCGTGCGGTACGGTTAATTGGCTGGGTGAATTTGAGACAATGGAAAGAAGGAAAGGGATTGAGACAACAAAGAGGGAAGACGGAGAGATTGGACTGGAGAGAGGACGGAAGAAAGGATGAGGAACTGGTGGAAACTTGGAAGGATGGAAGTGTAATTTCTCTGGTTGCGCCCGTGGCATCTGAGATGGAACTGTGCAACAGAAACTGCGGAGAGGCCTTTGGGTCTTCAGTTAATACTCCTCCTAGATCCAGCGGCGGTGAGGTGTAGTTGCAGTCTTGCCTGTATCACTTTTACATATCCTAGTGGTTTTGTGAGTATGTCCACTATCATGTTGTCCGTTGGGGTGTGTTTGACGGATAGTAGTGACTTGGATACAAGGTCACGCACATATTGGAATTGAAACTCAATGTGCCGTGAGTTAGGGTTTAGTTGGGCTTCCTTACTTATGAAGTTTGCCCCCTGGTTTTTGTTCTTTATTTTTGGCTTTGAGATTGGGATGCCTATGCCTATGATGAGGGTTGACAGCCACCTGATTTGTTTTGCGCAAAGGTTGATTACCACAAACTCCGCCTCAGTCATGGATTGGGCTACAATCAATTGTTTCTTTGTGGTCCAGCTGATTGGGTTTCTGTAAAGTGTAACCACGTAACCTGAGGTCAACTTTTGGGTGGTGACTGATTGTCTGTAATCCGCATCTGCCAATCCACATTTTTGATTGTCAGGGTAGACAGATTTTGTGAATAAGATCCCCACCGATTTTGTTCCTTGTAGGTATTGAAACAGATGTTTCACCATTTTTCAATGGGCTTGAGTTGGTTTGTTTGCAAACTGAGAGAGCAGGTTGACTGTAAACTGAATTTCTGGCCTTGTGTGAATGGCTAGGTGTATGAGTGTGCCCAGCGCTTTCTTCCTAGTCTTCACATCAAACTTGGGTGAGTCTTGAGCCACAACATTGTGTATATTCATTGGAGCAGGTGCCTTTACGGCATTGAGGTGTTTGAATCTGAAGTCCCTTAGTGCCTTCTTGGTGAAGTCCTGCTGGTGGAGCTTTAACAAGCCGTC
The DNA here is from genome assembly GCA_025617555.3 of Puccinia polysora. Taxonomy (NCBI): domain Eukaryota; kingdom Fungi; phylum Basidiomycota; class Pucciniomycetes; order Pucciniales; family Pucciniaceae; genus Puccinia; species Puccinia polysora. Next base: position 28,995,647 of record CM062626.1, read on the forward strand.
TTGATTCCATTCAAGGGTGTATCCTAGGTGTTGAGTCGGCTGTTCTTGAAGCTTTATCTTATATGTCCCCCCCAGAAGTTTCAGGAACCGTGCGATCTCCTCCCGGTTTGCTCCAACCACCAACCCGTCATCCACGTGCAAGTGCATACGCATCGACTTGGTCTTGCTCACAAATATTGATTCATCACCAACCAATGGAGTCATACCAAGAGATAACAAAGTCTTTGCAGGGTGAGCCCTCCAGCATCTTGGTGCCTGTTTGGTACCGTACAAGGATTTGTTGAGCTTCCACACCCAATCCTCCTTTCCCGGCACCTCAAAGCCCGCCACCTGCGCTACGTGTATCACCGCGTCAATATTGCCATAAAGAAACGCTGTCTTGATGTTGAATTGATATACATGCCAGCCGTGATGGACCGCCGCCGACAGAAGGGCTCTGAACAATTCACTTCGACCCACCAAGGAGTACGTGTCCAGGTAGTGCCGGGGATATTCCTGATGATTCCCAAAACAAACCCATCTTGACTTTTGTTGGGTGGTCTCCCCAAATTTGTTTTTCTTCCGCACCAGGCGCCACATTCCACCAATGACTTTGTCGTCCGTTGGCCAAGGAACCAAAATTCCATTCTCGTGCATAAGTAGCAACTGGTTCTCAGCCGTCATCAACTCTACCCATTTCGGGCATTCCTCAGGGTCCGCAAATGCTTTTTCCACCAAGATGACCTTGCTTATCATTGCCTCATCAGGTTCGTCGCCATCGTGACAAGAGCCTCGCGGTCGTCTTGAACCTTGTATGATGGCCTGGACATTGATTTTTGAGGAGATGTTCTTGGGGGCCTCGTTGTAATACGGCACGTAAGTGTAGCCCTTGGGAGCAGGGGCTGGTACAATGGGCGGGTCCGGCAAAGGAGCAATGGCGTCACCAGCATTGGTGTTTGGCGTAACAGATTGATGGGGAACGTCATTAGCGAGTGGGTCAGGTGGAATCTGCCGGTCGGCAGTTTGAGGTGAGGAGGGTGAACAGTTGGCGGGGCCAATTCGGTCGTGGAGTATGTTCTTTTTGGGTTTCAAGACAGGCAGGAGTATAGATGTTGTAGAGTGCTCGCCAGTAGCGGTAGGCATTTCCAGGGTCATGGTCTGCGGGAGCAAGGACGGAGATTTTTTTAAGGACTGAGTGGAGTGATAGGGAAACACTAGACGCGTTGGTGTAAAGTCCCGGCTTACCACCACCTTCCGTTTGTTCGGATCCAGAAATTGACCAGCATCGGAGTACAGTTCATATCCCAAGAACAGAAACGGTTTAGGCCTTACCTGAAGTTTTGAAAGTGGGGAGCTGTGCACATGCACCTTGAGACCAAAAGGGACCAAGGTTAGCACATTGTGAACAGGTTCCATTGTGGAATTCACACCAAGCAGCGTGCTGACCGGCAATTTCCAACCAAGCAACAATGACAGAAGGATGTTAATTAGCATTGAAAAGTACTTTTCAGCCTCATCCCAGTAGTTGATGGGTACATCAGACTGCGCAAGGACACACCTCATCTTGGTTAGGATGGTTTGGTTGAACCGTTCTGCCAGCCCATTTGATTGAGGCGAGTTTGCAGGTCCTTGCTTGAGAACAATGCCACGACTTGAGAGGAAGTCGCGTAGCTTGGTCAAGCCAAATTCACCTCCCCAATTGCAGTTAATGAACGCTGGGATGATTTCAAGTTGATTTTTGATCTTGTGAATGAAGCTGATGATTTGCTCCTCCGCGTCGGACTTGTTTTTCAAGATGTATATTTTATTGAACCTTGAGAAATCGTTGATGATTGCCAGGATGTACGACGCTGATTGCTTGCATGGAGGGATGATTTGTAGCACATTGAGATGGAGACGTTGGAATGGTTTAATTGAGGTGTGAAGTGGATTGGAGTGAGCTCTGCGTTGGATTTTGCATTGAGAACAAATGCTACAATGTTTGCTCAACGGGAATGGCTTTGGCGTAGATATTTTATGGAGTAGGAGAAATTCTTGAGGTAAACATCCAATGGGTGACCCAGGGGGATGTGCCAATCCACACTTGTGTTCGTTAGCCCTGCTAGGTTGAGGTCGGACGGTGGAGAATAATACAAGATGTAGAGATTACCAATTCTTGGGAATCAATAGATTATCCTATCCCCCAGTTTTACCAGAACAATACGGTGTTTGTGCACAACTTGCAACCCGTGGTCTTCTAATTGAGTGGCAGATATGAGGTTGCGTGGTCCATTCGGAGTGTAGAATACCGGGTAAATCGTCTTTCCACCTATGTTAAGCTTGCTGATGTGAGTGATCTCGATACTCCCCCCGTAGGTGTTCAGCTGCCTGGTAACCGGCGTCGCATTGTGTAGCAGTGACAGGTTACATACCGTTGATCTTGAGGCGCCAGAATTGTATACGAGTTTGTAATGAGGTTTGCTCAGGACGGAGGGATGGTACATGGCTTCTCCACAGACTAGGAAGCCACACTCGTCGGGGTTGTTGGATTCATTGGCATCCATGAGTGCGTTTGCTGTTTGGTCCTCCGCAAGTGAGTCTTCCAAGCATTCCTCTGCAGCGTTCAGAGAATGTTGGGACCGGAGAAGTTTAAGTTCCCAATCCAGGCGTTCTATCTGAGAGGCAAGGGATGCTGGCTGAGAACAAGACTGTGGATTGTTCCTGGTTGGAGCCACAGAGCGGGGTTTAAACAAGGGAGGTGGAGGCGTTTTATTGACTCTCTTCATGTGTGGACGTTCAGTTTGACAAGATCTATTCTGTGCAAAGTAGCTGGTATCCGCGGAATTCGACTCGCGTCTTGAGTCCTCCAGTAAGATTCTTGTTGACACTGCGTCTAGGGTGAAGGGTTGGATGTCGTAGAGGGTGGATGTGATACTCAAAATCAAGTCATCTTTTCTTAGGCTTTTTAGGAGGAAAACTGCTGCCAGGGCCGGGGAGACAGTCATGATTTGATTTTTGGTTGGTTGACCTTCAATCATCTTGGTGAGGTTCACGTAGGCGTCCTTGAATTCCAAGGTGTGTTCTCGTATACTCCTACCCAGCTCATACGTCAAATTGACCAGCCAAATAAGGGCGTCACCAATAACTATTAAAGAGTTTTTTCCACATTCATTCGCAAGAAACCGGTAGGCTTTGCTGAAGCTTGACTTCCCCGATTTGATGCACAATAGGAGATCCCTCTCAACTGAGTTCCTTAAGAGGCTAAGGGCTAGGGTGTTCTTTTGTCAATATTTCTTAGATGCGGAGTTGGATTTGATCCACTCTTTGTTGAGTATTTCTTCATGTCCTTTACCCACAAGGATGTCTTCAAATGCGCTCTTCCAGTCGTGCCAGTTACGTCTGTTGAGTTTTACGATTCTTGATTTGGAGGAATATCTGTTTTCTGAGTTGTTGGATGGGGGAATGAGTATTGGGTGTCCTTCCGGTGTGGCCATCTGAAGTTTTACCTGGATTCTTCAACCTCTGTATCTGTTCAAGAGCTGTTTGAATTAAGAGTAGACTCTTGCTACCATGTTAATTTTTCAAGAGCCTCTTTATTTCAACTCAATGGCAACAACTATTGTAACATTATATCTGAGAGACACAAGACAGATTGAGATAGAAGGACAATTGAGATTGAGTCACATTGAAATTGAGGAAAGAATAAATGACAAGATTGAGACACAGTAAATAGAAATAAGGATTGAGATGTCACCTGAGCTGAAGGCACTACTAGCGTACTCGGCGTGGTGTACTTAGGAAGGAGTTGACGTGGCTTACTCCTCCTTGATCTGGATGCGTTGCCGAGTTTGGTTTGCGTGCGGTACGGTTAATTGGATGGGTGAATTCGAGACAATGGAAATAAGGAAAGGGATTGAGACAAAGAAGAGGGAAGACGGAGAGATTGGACTGGAGAGAGAACGGAAGAAAGGATGAGGAACTGGTGGAAACTCAGAAGGATGGAAGCGTAATGTCTCTGGTCGCGCCCGTGGCATCTGAGATGGAACTGCGCAACGGAAACTGCAGAGAGGCCGTTGGGTCTTCAGTTAACAAATCAATCAATCAATCAATCAATCAATCAATCAATCAATCAATCAATCAATCAATCAATCAATCAATCAATCAATCAATCAATCAATCAATCAATCAATCAATCAATCAATCAATCAATCAATCAATCAATCAATCAATCAATCAATCAATCAATCAATCAATCAATCAATCAATCAATCAATCAATCAATCAATCAATCAATCAATCAATCAATCAATCAATCAATCAATCAATCAATCAATCAATCAATCAATCAATCAATCAATCAATCAATCAATCAATCAATCAATCAATCAATCAATCAATCAATCAATCAATCAATCAATCAATCAATCAATCAATCAATCAATCAATCAATCAATCAATCAATCAATCAATCAATCAATCAATCAATCAATCAATCAATCAATCAATCAATCAATCAATCAATCAATCAATCAATCAATCAATCAATCAATCAATCAATCAATCAATCAATCAATCAATCAATCAATCAATCAATCAATCAATCAATCAATCAATCAATCAATCAATCAATCAATCAATCAATCAATCAATCAATCAATCAATCAATCAATCAATCAATCAATCAATCAATCAATCAATCAATCAATCAATCAATCAATCAATCAATCAATCAATCAATCAATCAATCAATCAATCAATCAATCAATCAATCAATCAATCAATCAATCAATCAATCAATCAATCAATCAATCAATCAATCAATCAATCAATCAATCAATCAATCAATCAATCAATCAATCAATCAATCAATCAATCAATCAATCAATCAATCAATCAATCAATCAATCAATCAATCAATCAATCAATCAATCAATCAATCAATCAATCAATCAATCAATCAATCAATCAATCAATCAATCAATCAATCAATCAATCAATCAATCAATCAATCAATCAATCAATCAATCAATCAATCAATCAATCAATCAATCAATCAATCAATCAATCAATCAATCAATCAATCAATCAATCAATCAATCAATCAATCAATCAATCAATCAATCAATCAATCAATCAATCAATCAATCAATCAATCAATCAATCAATCAATCAATCAATCAATCAATCAATCAATCAATCAATCAATCAATCAATCAATCAATCAATCAATCAATCAATCAATCAATCAATCAATCAATCAATCAATCAATCAATCAATCAATCAATCAATCAATCAATCAATCAATCAATCAATCAATCAATCAATCAATCAATCAATCAATCAATCAATCAATCAATCAATCAATCAATCAATCAATCAATCAATCAATCAATCAATCATCAACTCAATATCAACGGGCTTGACCAATCAATCACATTTGAAATGAAGAATTTTCCAGCAAATAGTAGATATCATACTTAAAGATAGAAGTTAAATTAAAATATGCCCCAGGAAGTTTACTAGTCAATCAGCTCATCTTGTTATCAGTCACTAACCTGTATGTAGAATAATTCCAACAGTTGGTAGAACATAAATTTAATTAAAGAAAAAGAGTAAGATTCATTTCAGACAGTAACTTCCTCCAGTGAAAGTCAAGCAGGTGTGTTAGAATTTGAGTTTATATATATGTGACTTTCACTGGAGTTTGAAGTATCATTGATTGGATTGATTTGATTTATATTGTTGTTGTTATTGAATTATTAAAATAATGGTTAAAATATAAATAGGCTGTGTTCTCAGTAGTGTATGTCAGAATGTCCAAGCATAACATTTCACTTACCATGTCACTTAAACTGCTTATGTTAATTTTGCCTTATTCATTTTGTACTCAACCACTTGTTGGCCAATCATGTATTTAGTCTATATAAACCATGGTGCTCTCATATGGAATTCATGATCTGTTCATTCACCAAACCAACCGGAGTGCCCATCTCCTCCTGTCCTGAGATCCGTTGCGCTTGATTTTATAAGCTCCTTTCATTCATTTCTCTTTACCTTTAATTTAACCAGAGCCCAAGCTCTTTTTAATTCTTACAGTTGGGCTGTGGAGATCAAAATTGGTCTGGACAAGCTTATTTCAGACATGTCAATAATTTACCTGGAGGCATCTAAAAAGTTGGTGATGCTCTTGGTGCTGGCTCCTGCCAAACTTCAGCCGTGCAACTGCCAACACCCTCTCACGCTATGGAATCTCAACCAGCTCTTGGACCATTGGTGGGCAAGATATTGGAGATTTTTCAAGAAATAAGAATCTTCCTAAACCGGAAAACAGCTCCAATAGCTCCAAAAGCTCCAACAGCTCCTACGGCCCGTATGGCTCCTACTCAACCGCGCGCAACACCACATCATATGGCGGAAGGGTTCCAGCCTCCCAGCAGGCACTCTGGGTTGTTTGGGGTGTGCCCCTGTACGTATTGCGGGAAAAAGGGGCAGTGGAAGTGAATATGCAACCACCTCACTTGGGAAATGAACAAAGGGCTGGTTTGCATGTCTGGCTTGATGTATATATTCCCATTGGGAAAATTGGTGAATTTGACTAGAGCCCAGCTGCCTCCCATGGTACAAGTACAGGAGTGGGTGATGGCCCCAGCCAACACCGCTCAGGTATTTCTCTGAATTGTCACTGTGCCCGGGACTTGGGGAGCCCCAAGGGTAGAGGCCAAGTTGAGGGCTTTGGCGGCAGACAAACAAATTGCAATGGACATTGGCTTTCAGGAGCGGCCATTGGCCCCAAAGCCAGCCGCACGCCCACCAACAGGGTATGGATTGGCAACTCATTTTTTGGGGAAAAGGAAGGCCGCAGATATTTTCTGAAGGGTGATGGGGAACAACTTGCCAATAACTCTAACCCTACAAGAATTAGCAGCGGTGTCCCTGGTGGTCGTTCATAAGATGGTCCATGCATTGAAGGAGTGCGGGAAAGGCCGGTTCCCAACAATGGTCCAGTGGGTAAACATAGCAGAGGAGGTGGTGGAACACAAGCTGTGCTGTTTGAAGTCTGTATTGGTTCTGCTTGCCTATGTCACAATGACAATTGCGGGATGGAAGGTATGGGAAATGGTGGATAGCCGCTGTATGGTCAACCTGCTTCCATTGAGATTGGTGGACAAGCTTGGCCTGGTATAGAGGAAGTGTGAAATGGGAATTTGGGCTTTGAATGGCGGAGAATGTTGTGTGGATGGGGTGGTAGTGGAGGAGGAGGTGGAGTTGCAAAGTTTTGGAAGCCTCTGTTGTTCCTTTCAGTGGAATGCGGCAACATGATTTTGGGACATCCGTTAATTTTTTGGTTTTGGGCTCAAATGGTCTTCAATTCCAAGGCGTGTATGGAAGCATTAATGGTTGAGGATTTGTGCAGGGTGCGGTTTGAGACAAAAATTTGCAACCACAGAAGGGGAAATGTGTGCGGCGACTGGCAATGTGCAACAACAACAAGCCTGAAAGGGGGTAGATCTCAAGGGTCACCCCACAGAGCATTTTTCCTAGTCAGCCGCAGTGACCGCGCAGTGAAAGCTTGGGCTTTGCACGGGCCGTTGACTTAGAAGGAGCAGGAGGGGAAGGAATTGGCGTGGGAAGTGCGTGTGGAAGAAGTAAGCTCCCTTCCTCAGTATGCATCTCTGGGAGGTTCTACATTTTGGAAACTCTATCATTGTGCCACAATTGTGAGCAAAGGCAAAAGCCCTGGTTTGGTTATTGCTAGGACTTACAATGACAATGGTTGGGTTTGGATGGGAAGGTGCAATTCTAGAAAGTCAAATCCAGTGGCGCATAATTTCTAGCCACAAAAAAAGCCAATGCCACAGGGACTTAATGGACCCTTGCCCCCAATTGCTTGGTCCCAGGATCCATGGGAGACGCCCTTGAAGAAGTCCAATTGGGTAATGCAATTGGTGCGGATCACCAACAAGCGGGTTGATGCTCTTAACTTTGGACCCATGGGATGTTTTAGCGTGGAGGAAAAGGATTTGCTGGTGTCCATGTTGGTACTGTGGGAGAAGGCCCTTGCCTTTGGCCCAGACAAGGGCAGACTGCTGAAAGGCAAAATTGATTACCCGTATGTTATCCCCACAGTTCTGCACAAGCCATGGCAGATCAAGCCAATTCCAATCCCCCAGACCATTTGGGAACCCTTTTTTGAGTTAGTGCGTGAGTGCGTGAGAACGGGTCTCTACAAGCAATCCACATCAAGTTACTCCAGCCCAATATTTGCAGTCGTCAAGCAAGATGGGAAGTTGATAAGGATTGTTCATGATCTGCAGCGTCTTAACTTGTTTGCTATCCATGACACAGTTTTGCCCCTGTGGGTGGAGGAATTTGTTGATTCAATGGCTGGGTGCACATTTTATGGGTTGGTTAATGTGATGGGCGGGTAGGATCAGGGGGAACTTCATCCCACTTTGCGTCTGCTGACCGCCTTTGAGACCAGATTGGGGAGGATGCAGCTAATTCAGCTGCCGCAAGGCGCAACTAACTCAGTGGAGGTGTACCAAGCCCAGATGACGTGGATACTGCGCAACAATCTCCCGGAGGGCGTTCAGATCTTCATTAATAATGCCGGTATCAAGGGCCCAAGGACAGATTATGGAAGTGTGGTTCTGGAAGAGGCTCCTACAATCTGTCAGTTCATTTGGGAATACGCAGTTACCCTAGAAAGGGTCCTGTTTGGGATTGAGGAAGAGGGACTTATGGTATTGGGAAAAAAACTGGTGGTTTGCGTTCTGGCGCTGGAGGTCTTGGGTCATGTGGTGGCTTCAGACGGAAGATGAATTGCAGAGAAGAAACAGAACAAGGTTCTTGAGTGGCCTACTCTGTGGACGGTTCTGCACATCCTCCAGTTCCTGGAGTTGTGTAGCTATGTCTGCATGTTCATTGAGCGGTTTGCCATGCTGGAGAGTCCCCTGAGAGCATTAACATGGAAGGGCACAAAATGGGAATGGACTACTGGGTGTAACAATGCATTTGCAAATGTCAAGGAGATCATTGGGTGCAACATTGTCCTCCGGAACCTTGACTACAACATGGGAGGGATACTTCTGGTGGTCAACTCTAGTGAGCTTGGCACAGGGGGTGTCCTGACGCAGGAGGAGGATGGGAATGATTGGCCTGTGCTCTATGAGTTGGTTACCTTTACCACTATGGAGAGCCCCCATTCTCATCCAAAGTTGGAGTTGTGCGGGGTTACTAAGATTTTGCAGAGGCTTCATAATCTCCTGTGGGGTTTTCATGATGATCTCTTGTTGGAAGCAGATGCTTCGGCACGGATGATCAAATTTACAAAGCTGCCAAATGCACCAGTGACCAGGTGGGTGGCTTTCCTCAAGCTGTTTTACTTTAACGTTGTGCATGTTCCAGGAAAAGCGTTCACAATGCCGGATGCTCTGTCATGGTATCCTTGGGAGGACCCATACAAAGGAGCAGAGCCTTTGGACATGGAATCTCTGGTTATTTGGGTAGGGGTGGTGGAGGCAGGGGTTTGCTTGCCACTACATCAGTCTGGACATTACGTGGTCCTGTGTTCCTATTCGCAGGATCTCTGGCTCCCAAAAGGCACAACAAATACAATCATCCAATGGGCAAGGCAGCGCACAGAAAACGTCTACCTCCAGGAGGGGCAATTGTTGTGGCAGATTTCTCCCATGCCTCTTGTGGTTGCAATGTCTAGGACAAATCAGGAAGTTATCCTGAGGTTTTTGCATGACAACCTTGGTAACCAGGGCAAAATCAAGAGGCAGAGGAGGGTGAAGGTGCAGTTCTGGTGGCCAGGGGTTGTGCGCATGGTTCAAGAATGGATAAAGTTGTGCAAAGTCTGCCAGCGGCAGAGTTCAAGGTTTCCCAAGGAGGTTGATCAACCCACAGGGGATGATGCATTGATTGGACATTTTTCTCTCAATGTGGTGCACGTCAAAGGGGGGAAGTTTGCATACTTGCTTGTTGCGCAGGAAAACCTGTTTGGATGGGTGGAGGCGCCCCCCTTGGTGAAGTTTTCAGCGGAAAAGGTTTCCCAGTTCTTGGAGGAACATTGGTTTGCATGCTGCAGTGGTTATTTATAGACACGGAGGCAAGTGGGCTCACCACTGGACATTTTAATTGGGGGGCTCAGCTGTGGGTGGAAGTCCACAGTGAAATAGGCTCAGAGAAGCGCCTTGGCGGGCTGTCTATTCCGGAGTGCAATAGCTGAGGGCTTGGTATTTGTGCAGCGTGCGTCTTTTGCAGGAACAATGAAAAGAATGGGCTGGAGTTTTGCCTTTTGCGGACATTGTGCAGTCAAACATAACTTTCCCTCTGCAGCTGTGGGTTTACTAACGCAGAGGCAAGTGATCGAAGCTAAGAAGTACTGATTAAGCCAATTATGGGATAAGCACTGAGATTGGGGAGCGCTGTGTGGCAATGAACGCTAAAGTTGAGGAGGCGGCATGCGGATTGTTGGGGATTTTTAGTTATGCCGCATGCGGGATTGGGAGTGATCCACTAGGGAAGATCAATGGGGTTCTGTTGTTAGTTATGCATTGGCGAAACTCAACTGTTAAGGGAAATTGGCAACAGGATCATCAAATCTACTGCAGATTATTAGATTGGCTAAGGATCGGACTTTTGGTAAGGAGGATCAGTGCAAACGCACTGAGGCGGTGGGAAAAGGGGTTTTTCCACTGTTACTTTGGAGTTTAGTTACCAGAAAAAGTTCTTGGAGGTCATATTTAGGGGAAATATGTCAAGTGCGGAGCTCATTGGGGAGTACATCCTGTTTATTTACTATTATTTCATTGCAAGTTAGCTTTAGTGGTTTCCGGCTCAAGTGCCAAAGCAGAGTTTGATTAAGAATTGCAGAGGTACAGGAGTGTGACTCAAGGGCTCGTGAGATTTCCAGAACTTGGAGCAAGATTGCTGCGGAGAAATTTATATTGTTGCGGGGAATTTACCAAACACAAAATCTCTTTCCACAAATTGGGGGTCTGGCTGGGAAAGTCTTTTCTCTGTTATAATACCTGGTACCATCTGCGGAGTTATACTTTTTTTTATTTTTTATTCTTCCTTTTACGTCTAAGATGATGGGAGATTTTGAGGCCAATTTGGTCAACTCACTTCCAAATCACCAACAGGCAACCAGTAGCGCGCCACCCTATCAAAGCGCTCCTTGTCAGACCGCCAGTCCGGTGGGGTTGCCGCTGAGATTGGCCACAGGGGGCAATCAACGTATGCAGCACTGGAGATGCTGGAAAAGCAGCAAGGGAGCGGAGTAAAAATTAGGCCAAGGGACTACCTTGCAGTCAGGTTTTGTCCATAGGATGTTCACCAATTTCTGGAACGGTTTGAGAATGCGGCCATCAGAAAAGGTTCAAATGACTTTGACAGGGTCTGGCAAATAGTCAAATTCATTCCAGATGAGGAGGATATGGAGGGTTACGGAGACCAGAATTGGGAAAAGTTGCGGGGGGGAATAGTAGAAAAATGAGGTTCATGGGAGCAAAGGTTCTGCAAAGTGGATCCCAAGCATCTCACAATCAAAAAGGCAAAGGAAGGAGGTGTTGTTCCTCATTTGATAGCATTTTGAAGTACCTTGCTGCAACAAAATTTTGGAGGACAATACTGGCTCTGTCAAAAGGACCTTTATGTGGGGGCTTAGCTCCAAGTTGCGCGGAAGGTGTTAAAATACGTATTCACTTGCGCATGTGCTACGTATAATTGTAATCCAAATGGGATGCACATGTGGGCCTCTGCGGCCCATTGGACACACACACAGACCATACGGGCCTGTGTGGATATCACAAATTTGGGGAAACTGTCCTCAAAACACATGAAACAGGCCTATTGGTACACGGGCCCGGAGGGGTATATGGGCAAATACAGCCAGATGGGCTTGTATGGGCATAATTGGGCCCAAGGTTTATTTTGGACATACTTGGCCAGATGGGCTGGCCTACCAAAGTATGTTAAAATCAGGTCATGGGCTTGGGGCCGCCCAATGGGGCCACCACCCGTTTTGCAGCCCATTTGGGGCTGCTGCCCATGTTGCGGCCAGCTTGGGGCCGCTTGTCTCCCTTTATTTGGCCCATTCCGGGCCCAACAGCCCGCAAGGGGCATTTGTGGCGGCCAAGGGATCCGGCGCGGGCCCGGCCGGTCGCAACCGGTAGTCAGCGCCGCAGGAGCAGGGGCCAGCGGCCCTGGCTCCCCTCCCTCCCCTCACTTTCCATTGGGAGAGGGAAGGAGACTGCTGGCTGGGTTGAACCAGCCAGCAACCGGCCGCAGGAGGGCCACCAGTCAGGGTGAGGGGGATTTCATCACCCCCTTGCCCAGGAGGATGGCTGGGCCGGTTGCAGCAAGGCAACCAGCAGTGGGGGGATTTGATCACCCCTCCACCATCAAAGCAACATGGGTCCAAGGGGCACTCCCCCCCCCCCCTTTACCAAGGGGGAGGAGCAACAGACTGGAGGGGATTTGACCACCCCCCCAGCCCACTTACCTATGACAACGCCCTGGGTTTATCAACCTCCAGGGCCCCTGGTAGGGGGATTTGACCACCCCCTCCAGGGATTTGTGAGAAAGAAGGGGGGGATGGCATGTCTGCCAGTCACACCCCCCCCCCCCCCCCCTCAGGTGAGTCTGAGACCGGAGCCAGGTGTTTGCTGGGTCCCACCTGGCCATTTTTATGGCCAGGGGCTGGTTGCATGAGGCAACCAGCAAGCATGTGAGGTAACAGGGATTGTTGTAACAGACAACCGGCCAGTGGATTGAACATTAAAGGGGCTGGTTCAGCCCCATAATGGTGGAAACACCAGAAGTGACCGGAATAGGCTGGTTGTAAGGGTACAGGCACTGATGCCATGCGGGCTGATGTAGCCCAAACCAAGTAACAAGGCCAGTAGAGCCTGTAGAGCTCTTTTGGGGCGGAAAATTTTCCTTTTGGCTTGTTGTATCATGGGCTCACAAGAGGCCAATCTTTTGTACTTTAGGAGCTCTTCTCCCTGCTGTTTTCCATCATTCATTCATCATCCAATCAAATTCATCACTGATATCATCCAACATGTTGCCCCATTGTGAGAGCCCAATAGAAATTATTGACACCAGGTTTCCAGCATTTATTTTGCTTTAAATACTGCTCATTTGCCTAAGCTTATTTCTGGCCATAATTATAACAGAAGGGTTCACATAAATCTCTACAAAGGAGGATTAATTTGCAGGTTGCGGGAGGGAGGGGTAACCCTAGTTCTGGACATGAAGAAAATCTGTGCAGCGGTTGTAGGAAAGTTGGAACTAGCGGAACTTATGGAGGAAGACCCAAAAGGTTGGGAGAAGAAGGATGTGCAGTCGAAAAGGGTAAAAGGGCGGGTAACACCAAAGGAAACTGCTGAAATGACGGAGATGTTTAACAAAAGGTGTCTTTTCCGGCAGAAAGCTATAGCAAAGCCAGCTGCCACAGTCCTGGAAGCACCAAAAACAATGTCTAATGTGCCAACTCAGGGACCATCAAGAGCGCTGCCAAGGAAGAAAAGAAAGCCTTGCATGTTCCAATTCCATTACTGCCGGGAAAAAGGGCATCTTAAAAGGTGGTGTAAAGATCTGAGTGCGGAAATATGGAGCAAGATATTTGAGACAGATGGAAGGGAATGCTTTTACCCTTCAGGAGAAACTATACCAGATATGCCGGATCAAACTTTGCCACAAGATCTGGCTCAAGTGGTGTCAGCAAAGAAGAAGGAAGCTACAGCTTCTGCGGGGTACGCTTCTCCTTTAACTTGGAAACCCCCGGAAGTTTTGGCGGAGGTTAGGGCCATTTTCTCCAATGAAAGGAGAATAGACCTTGATGGTCTGACTCCTCCAAAAGCACCAGAGCAGGCAGTTGTAGTCAAAGCAGGGGGATTCTGCAGGAGGGCCAGAGAAGTAGCAAGGAGAGTTTGCAGACAGGACCACCTGGTTTCCCTAAATTTGAAGGAACTAGCAGCAATCTCACCAGTAATGGTGGAGGACATGGTTGCGTTCTTCATCAGTTTGGGGGCAATAAGGAGGACAACCCAAAACCCAGGGAAGAGGAAAAGGTTGGTTCTCTCAACACGTGGGCGGAGGTTTTAGGAGTTAGCAGTGCTATGATGTGCCCTTTGGGATATGTGGAAATGCAGATTGGAGTCAAATGGTGTTAGGGCAATGGTTGATAGCTGTTCAATGGTAAAGGTTGTAGAGACTCCTGCGGGATTATATAAATAAAGCAGCAAATATCTTGCTGGAAGTCCTTGAAGGGGAATTTAGTATTACTTCTACTCCTTTAGAGTATTAGTATATACTAAGAGTGGTTTTGAATTGCTTGCCCTTCTAGTAGTATATTAAGTCTGCACAATAATTTGTTTAAATTAATGGCTGGTTTCTTTGAGACTTAATATAGGTCTCAGATCAGACCTAGATTAGTTATTTAAATTTTTATTGCTAGGATCTGTTGAACAATGGACCAGATGTATTGGGTTATTGGTTATTTTTATTTATCAGATATATTTGATCTTAACCAATATCCCAATATTAAAGGGTTCAAGGCTTCATCAAAGGGATGGTTCAGGAGAGGACCCAAGGATGGGTTTACCCACAGGTGGCTTGGTAGAGGAAAGGTTGGTAGTTTCTTTTGTTTTTCTCTCTTTCTTTGTAAGTGTTATTTATTTACTAATGGTTAGGGTTTCTTTAATATTGTGCTGAATATTTAGGTCACAGAAGAAACCTTATTCAAGCACCTGTTGGATGGTTTAATTGATTAAATATGGTTAATAACTTGGTTTCTGATTTCTTGTTTCCTTTTTTATAACTGATTCACTACTAATATTTATCTGGGTAGGTACCATAGATGACTACTGATGGGTAGATGGGCCAGAGGGCCTGATATCTGAGAATTTGTGAGTGGGGGATGATGGGAGGTACAACTTGGATAGGGCAGAGAGGCCCTCCTTAAATAGAAAATTCCTGCCCCCAGGGGTGCTCAAGGCTGCCCCTGAGGGTTTCCCCTGTTCTGGTGAGGAACAGTGAGGTACAATTACATGAGACATTTTAGCTGGTTGGAAAAAGACTTGTACAGTTACATGAGGCATTTCTGCTGGCTGGGAAAGATTTTTACAGTTACATGAGGCATTTCTTCTGGTTGGGAAAAGCTGGTACAGGGGTTTCATGCATGCACAGCCCTGCATAAGCTGCTGTGATGTGGAGATACAATGTATTCCTGTGCAGTACTAATGGCTGGTCTGTTGCTACTTGATTCTTCCTACATGTATTGCTGTGGATTCACTGTTGATTTTTTTAGTTCTGCATGACCCTTGACTTCCTGCATATATTGCTGGGTAGTGCTGGGGGTTGTTTTTAATGGTGGGTTGTTTGGTATCCCATGCTTCTGACTACATAAATTGCTGTGTGGTGCTGTGGTGGGTTGATACTGCATGGTTCTGGTAGTTTTTTTTTATCACATGCTACTGGCTGCATAAATTGCTGTGTTGTGCTGAGGTTGTTTTATAATGCATGGTTCTGGATGCCTGCATATATTGCTGTGCAGTGCAGAGGTTGTTTTGGTACAGCATGGTTCTGACTGCCTGCATATATTTCTGGGTAGCCCTGTGGTACTTGTACTAGTGGTTTGTTTGGTATCACCAGATCCTGGCTTCCTGCATAAATTGCTGGGTAGCCCTGTGTTACTTGTACTGTTGGTTTGTTTTGTATCACCATATCCTGGCTGCCTGCATAGATTGCTGTGCACAGCTGGGGTTGTTTGGTACTACAAGACCATGCTTACGGTTCTGAGTTTACAGGTGAGGTGATTAGTTGTATGTTTGGTTGAGCTGCTGCAGTTAGATGTTACTGGTATGTGTTTGGGGATTCCAATTATAACCATGAGCCTTTCACTGGTTTGTGATAACTGGGTGTGATTTGAGCTGTCCATAATTGATTTTCTGGCTGTATCTTCTAAACCATGAGAGATAGAGGGGTAGTTTGACTGGGTGACTATAAATTATTTTTGGTGTAGAATCCATTACTGAGGTTATATTTATGATTGGGATTATATTTATTCTATAGAATTTAGTATGGTGGCCACAGGTAAGGTTTGTTGGATTTTATCTTCTAATCCATGGGAGATAGTGGGGTACTTTGGCTGAGTGAGTATAGGTTATTTGTGATGTAGAATCCATTCCTGATGTTAATTTGAGGTTTTGAGATGTTTTTACACTGGAAAAGTGAGTCCAATGGCTATATGACAGGTTTGGACTACCACAACGTCCTTCCATTGAAGTTGGAAACCAACACGGGATTGGTCCAACACAAGGCAAACATTGGGTTTTAGACTTTAGGAGGTTTTGAATGTGTGGTCAAAGGGGTGTTGGAGAAAGAAATGATGGAAGTGGCAAAGGTATTTGCTCTGCTATTGTATTTGGTAGTAAGTGGGCCAGAGTTTGTACTTGGTAGGCCGTTCCTTTTTGCCTTCCGGGAATCTCTTGGCTTCTGTCCGGATACTAGGGAGGAACTCCTTACTGTTGTGGAAGCCTTGGGGAAACAATAAAAGAAAACCATCTTTTGGCCTGAAAGTGGCGGATGGGAACATTGGAAGGGCTGCCCTCTGGCAGAAGGCAGCACAACAATTTGGCAGAGGATTTTTAAATGTTGGCCGTGTGGCCTGTGCAGGGAAGGCTCCATCCTCCCGCAGACGGTTGACAGATAAGGATCAGGAAGGAGGAACCCCTGTAGCGCATTCCAATGTGCTTCAGGCAGTATGGAGCAGAGTAGGAATTGGTGCAACAATGATGGGAGCAGGGATAGGATAAAAAGTGAGTCCTTCCTTTTATGTGCCTCTGATGGGTGTCAGCACAAGAAGCTAACCTTGTGCCACAATCTTGAGCAACCCGGATGATGTTGCAGGTCAACAATTACACATATAGGAGAAAACCAAGGGATTCAAGTTGGCCAATTTTCAGGTCTTTGGCAGCAAACACAAACCGGTTTCTAAGAAGGTTGAACCGCAGAACAAGCCAATGCTGTTAAAATACAGATGCACTCAGGTAATTTGCATATTATTGTGTAATCCAAATGGGATGCACAAATGGGCCTACACGGCCAATTGGACATTGCATGGGCCACGTGGGCCTATGTGGATTTTATTGTTTTTGGGCATTTGTGCACCAAAACACGTTTTCTAGCTCCTTTGGGACAGGGGCCTTAACAGACCCGCCAGGGTGGATGGGCCACCTTAGTCAGATGGGCTTATTTGGGCATAACCGGGCCAGACCTTCATTTTGGATATACTTGGCCAGACAGGCTGGCCTGCCAAAGTATGTATTTTATGGCCTTTGGGCCTTGGCGATCCATTGGGGCCGCCGCCCATGTCACTGCCCGCTTGGGGCCGCTTGTTTCTCTCAGGGGCCCGTTGCGGGGCCCAACAACCGGCGCGGGGCTGTTGTATGGGGCAGGGGACTCTGTTTGGAGTTCTCCCACCCACTGTGTGCAAGGCCGTGGCCCCAGTCACACCACCTGGCTGGTTGCAGCCACGGTACCTGGTGGCCCCTGCCTCCCGCCCTGCCCTTGCTTGGTTGTGAGGGGGAGGGAGGATGGCTGGTCCTCCCCCTCATCAAGGACCAGCAATTGGTTGGTTGCATGTGGCAACCGACCAGGGTAGGGGGATTTCATCACCCTCCCACCTGTCGGTGGCGGAGGGAACAATGCAGTAAGGGGGACCTGATCACCCTCCCACCAAACAAATTGGGGCACTCTCCCCCCCCCGTTACCAAGGGGGAGGCACCAAGGGCTGGGGGGACCTGATCCCCCTCCAGCCCACTCTTTTCAATGGTTTTCCTGGGGAAAATTGTGTCCCAGGCAACCAGCAGGGGATCTGACCACTCCTGCTGGTCACCTAGGTAGGAAAGAGGGGGGGAGGCGGCATGCCCGCTGGTTACATCCCCCCATGTGAGTTTGAGACCAGACCCAGGTGAGTCCTGGGTCCCACCTGGAAAATATGAGGGGCAAGGGGCTGGTTGCATGAGGTAACCAGCCAGTAATTATGGTCAGAGGGGTAACAGGGATGGTTGTAAGAGACAACTAGCCAGGGTCAGAAAAGCAAAAAGGGCTGGTTCAGCCCATTAAGGGTGAAAACACCAAATTTTACTGGTACAGACTGGTCATAAGTGTTCAGGGACTAATGCCAAGTGGGCTGAGTAAGCCCAAACCATTTAGCAAGGATTATAGAGCCTGTAGAGCCCATTTGGGGCGGAATTTTTGCCTTTTTGCTTGTCATTAGCACCATCTTTTTGTATTTAAGGAGCTCTTCTCCTTGCTGTTTTCCATCCATTCTGTCACGCTTCGCACTTAGAAATTATTGTCTTCATCACTTTGACATGTCCTCTCCTCAGTACCATCTACTTCAGTCTATAAGCGTGACACAAATAAAGCACAAAATCAATGGTGCAATACGCTACTTCCTCTGGCTTGCGTTGACCTTCCAATCTCGGCAACCAACTCAGTATATACTTGCAAACTTTGCGGATAACTCCATACCGGTCGGCCATACATTATGAGGTCCAATCTCCTTCCCTGGCCAATCAACAGCCTCGGACTTCCATCTTTGGTCATGCACTGTTTGTTAGTTTGCATCTATGTCTAACTAAGCCATAATTACTGTACAGTTTGCAATTGGACTAGTCCCTACCCTGCATACACTATTACTTCTCATTTGCATTACCTTCAACGTCATTTGCTCCTGTCCCAATTCATCATACAATTGTACGCTCAGATTCTATTGTCTCGCACTTACGCCATGACCTTGGATATGGTTGTACTACTGCTTCATTTCCTATCCCATTCCTGTCATTCATTGCCTCACCGCCTTCAACTGTAGTTAGCTCACCACCAGGTTGTATCTAGTCAATTTGGATTACCTTATAAGGGCTATCCCCTTGCCTGATGATTGTCTCCTCAGTTAGTTAATTTCACACGTTCTTGCAATTTGCTACAACCTAGTTATCACATTGGACTCAGGTTGAGTTTCCTTCCTTGGAACACATTCCATTCCTCTCGCCATTTGTTGAGTGGCATAAACAAGTTTGCACTTTGCAACTGGGTCTTTCTACTTGCACTTGCCCTCGCACTCAGCATTCCTTTGTGCTCACAATCATCTAATAATTGCCCTATAGTACGTGGGGTGGTCGTGTGACAGTAAATTAACTAACTCAACTCATCTATTGTACCTTGCCAACCTATAGTAGACTTCTTTTTCTTGATGTCACCCACTCGCTCAACCAGGAAGGCTTCCCTTGCCCCTTACAATGATGAGATCCATTGGGTAGGGAGAACCAGCGCTCCTTGGGCCCAACAACCCTTAGATCCCGTTCCTCCTTCTAAATCACCATCTGTTGAACCCCTCAATGATGCTTGGACTCCTCCACGGGATGTTCCGATGGACCCTCTCGCGGAATTCGCAGATTCCAAACATTCTTTCAATGAAACCTTGACTCGTGGTAGACCAGGGGTTTGCATTACTGCTCCCAAGCCCAATGCTCCAACCCTGCTTTCAACATTGATCCAGGCCCTCACTCATGGTGCCCAGCAATCTAGTCCAAGTACTCCTAGCTTTTGCACTCCGGGAATGAAACAACCCAATCACTTTACAGGAGAACACCCTCATAAGCTTAGATCCTACCTAAAGTCTTGTAAAATCATCTTTTCAAACAACTCCAACAATTTCCCTTCCAATAGGCATAAGGTTATGTATGCTTTGTCTTCTTAGGAGGTAGAGCCTTGCAGTGGTTCAAACCTTACCTCAAACTTTTGTCCAACGACAGTCCCACGTGTATTCTTTACAACTGGGACAGGTTTGAGAAACAACTGTTCACCCTGTTTGGCAACCCCAATGAAGTTCAAAACGCCAAATACAAACTTAATAGTCTAGTTATGAAGGAAAATAGTAGAGCTTCCGTTTATATTTCTCACTTTCGAACCTTGCAGTCTTGCATCCAGTGGAACAAGGCTGGTCTTCTATTCCATTTCCAAAAGGGTCTACCGGCACACTTAATCAAACAGCTTGCAGTTGGGGGTCATAAGACAACCTTGCTTCAGCAGCTAATCAATTGAGTGATTGAGCTTGATAATGGCTATCACAAAAAGAATTGCTCTCGGCAAAACAACCATGGACCATCCAACTTGGCTCCAAGGGTGGACGACTCCTTGAAGCAAAACACGAGTAACCCAAAACCATCCAAACCAACCCTGACTTTGAACTCCAACTCAAAAGGGAAAGCCGTCGCCAAAACTCCAAAGTTCTTGGAAAAAGAAACCGGGATGCTATGGAACAAGGAACCGCTAAAAAGGGAGAAGAATGGGCTGTGTATGTATTGTGGAGGAAAACATGATGTTGACAGTTGTGCAAAGCGGTTAGCGCGTGAAGCGGCTAAGCAGTAAAAAAATTAGCTTGTAGTTTTTCTGACACTTTCAAGGAAAACTACACATTTTCTAAATCACCGCTAGTAAATCTTTGCACTTGCAAGTCACTAGGTGCTCCTAGTTTGAGATGTATCCTATTCCATTCCAACAACACTCCTTATTGAGTCTTACTTGACTCCAGAGCTAATGTTTCCTTCATCAGTGAATCTTTTGCCACTTCCAAAAATCTTACGCGTTCCAAGATAGATAAATTTCCTATCTATTTATTAAGTAGTGCGACTGAACCATCTTATTGGGTCTCCCAAAAGGCAAAATGGACCTTTGCATTCTCCAATTTCCCCAGCTTTGAATGGGATTTATTGATCTTGGCTATTGTTGGAATTATTCTAACCAACGACCGGACTTGTGCGCTCCCTCTTCTTCCCTGTCACTCGACTGTCACTGCCCAGTCAATTCTGTCCTTCTCCTCTCAATTCATCACTTCCCTGCTCCCTGACTTTGATTCACTTCCGACTTGCCAACTCATACCACACTAGCTGTTCTTCTGACTGCTCTCTTAACTCATCCTATCCCACATAGCCTTCACCCGCTATACTTTGTTTTTGTTTCTGTTCTTCTGTTTCCTTCTCTATTCCTTGTCTCCTATTCTGTTATTTTTATTCCTTTCTCTTCCAACACCAACTTTTTCAAACACTCCAAACTCTCCGCTCATCAAAAACTCACTGCTCATCAAGAACTCACCGCACCTCAAGATCCAAACTCCCCTGCAAGTACGAGGATCTTCTTCAGCCCAGTTCTTTGCTTATTTGGTGAGAAAGAAGCATAGTACTTTGATCTTGTCACCAGAGCTGCAGCTCACTGCTATCAATTAAAACGCCCATAGCTTCCTAGCAAACTCTTTGGTTGTCTTGGCCGCTATTCTCAATCCATATAATTCCTCACTGGACTCCTAACTTCTCACCTTGAAATTGGCTTCTCTCTTCCTCTTGCTCTAGTGCTCTTTTTGGTGTGTTTCTCATCTAAATTGCCTTCCTCTATGAGTCCTCTGACTCCGGTGTTGTAGTCTGGTTTTTTGGTTCTTTAATTCTCCTGAGAAATCTAGGCTTTCAATTCATCACAATTAACAGTTGAATTCGATAAGTTCCTCAAAACCTCAAACCAGATGACTAGCCCAAATGGACTCCATCAATCAAACAATCCTTAAGACGTCCTTAGAGGCCATACCCCTACTAACCAAGGACAACTTCTCCATCTGGCAAACTCAAATGCACTCTCTGTTCAATCTGGCCAAAATCAAGGATCTTGTTCTGCTTGATGGCAACCTTCCTCCTGAGGACAACTCAACTCTTACTTCAATCATCATTTCGAAGCTGTCTCCTGCAGTGCACTCCAACATCATCACCTCCGAAAATGAGGAAAATTCCCAAGCCATCTGGAAGGCCCTTCTCAAACACTTCATCTCGTCCAAACCAACAAATCAAGCAAGGGTCTTCAAGAGTTTCACTTCCATCACTTTTGACAAGGCTAACATCCAGCTGTTTATCACCAAAATTAAATCTGGAATCACCCGACTCCAAGAAATTGGCATCCAACTGCCTATGGATATCCTAGCCTAGATGATTCTGGATAAGTTGCCCTCAATGCTGGCCCTGAAAAGCATTCAGCAATCTATTACTCACTTGGCTGTAGAGTCCACGATAACCCTGGATGTGGTCCTGGATCATCTGCTTATTCATCTGAATGAACAGAAGATGTCTTTGCAATCCGTCTCCAATAGCTCATTGCTATCCTTGTTCACCGATGCTTCCGGAAAATGCAAGCCTCGCAAACACAATACTCTGGCCAACCATCCCAAGAATAAATGTTGGATTCTGTATCCTCATCTTTGCCCTTGACTGACCAAGCCTGACAAGGATGAATCTGTCAGCTTAATGTCCAATACTTCGGATCCCTCCTCCCTCCTCTTTGTGATTGACTCTGGCTTGTCACATCATATGGTTTCTGAAAAAAGCTTCTTTGAATTGCTAGACAAAGAGCCTCTAGGCTTCATCAACACAAGCTGTGGATCCGGAACCCTCAGGATACTTGGGAAGGGTAGGGTGAACCTAGGAGTTGGCTTGGTATTGATCACTCTGGATGAAGTTCTTTATGTGCCAAAACTCTCGTGCAACCTTCTGTCTCTGCATCGTCTGCTACTGGACAAACTTCATGTTTCCTTTCACTTTGATCGCTTTGTCCTCATGCGCAATTCAACTCCACTATGCCAAGGATTCTACTGCAATCACGTCCCTCATCTCAACCTTGAGATGTCCTTGCCCTACTCCTCCCATCTTTTGTCAGCCGAGTTTCTGCACAAGGCCCTTGGTCATGTGAGCTACCACAGGATTTGACAAAAGCTGAACCTGCCCATCAAAAAAGATCAGGAATGCGAGTCCTGCGCATTGGCAAAAATTACTCGCGCCTCATTTAAGGATCAACATGCTTGGGCTTCTAAAGTGTTTGAGGAACTGCACGTAGACACAGTTGGACCTCTTCCCTCCTCCTCGGCCGGCCACAAATACGTTGTTACGGTTGTTGATTCACACTCCCGATACTGTGCAGCCCTCCCAATGAAGAGCAAGGAAGAAATTGCCCATCAATTAATCAACTGCATCAAGCTGGAGGCAAGGAGCTTTGGTCACTACCCCAGAGTCCTTCACTCAGACCGAGGCACCAAGTTTGTTAACAAAACTCTTGATGACTTCTGCCGCTCCAAGCTCATCAGACACACTATTTCCAATCCCTATACTCCGCAACAGAACGGGCTGGCTGAACGCCACAATCAAACCATTCTCGAATCCTTGCGGACCATCATTCACAAATCAGGTTTTTCCTCTCACCTCTGGCACGAACTGATACCCTCCTCTACTCTCACATTGAACCAGATCCCTTCTTTCAAGCACCAAAAATCACCCTACAAACTGTTTAAGAATCACGCTCTCCCACTGTCCTACTTCAAGCCCATAGGCAACCCACTGACGTACTTAGCCCAGCCAAAGCCCACTGGCTCCAAGCTGGCTCCTCCTGGCTTGAGAGGACTCCTACTAGGCTACAATCCCAATCTTTGCTCCTATCGCGTGCTGGCTGCCAATGGTAGAATTGTTGACACCAAGAAAGTTACCTTTCTGGATTACTCTTGCTCTCCTAACTCTGCTGACCCTCAGCAGCTTGATGTTTTTGTGCCTCAGCCAGTTTGGAGGGCTGTGCCTTCCTCTCCGTCCGATACTCTTAATAGCCCAGACCTTGTTGAAGACCCTGACCCTGAAGTTGATGCTGATTTGTCCACCTACGCTTCCAAACCTGAACCTTCAACTGCTCCTGAGAATCACCTCCTACCAACCACTAGAATTCTACGAGAAAGGACTCTGAATGTCAATCCCAAAAAGTACTCCTACCACTCCAAACCAATATTGGACGCCAAAAAGGTTTGAATGGCCAAACTTGCCAAATTGGACAACATTGAAGACCATGATGTCTGGGAGGACTATCCTAACACTCCCGACAAATATCTCCGCACCATCTGGGCAGTGCGTGACAAACCAGCTACCAAGTCCACTGTGGCAAAACCCAAGGCCAGGCTTTGCATCCAGGGATTCCTGCAGACTCCAGGCATTGAATTTGACAAACCCTTTGCCCCCACAGGCAAATTCACCTCCCTGCTAGTCCTTCTTGTCATTTCCCTTGAAAAAAAGCTAACTATCAGACATTTTGATGTAAAGAGCGCATTCCTATACGCTCCTCTCCAACAAGATATCTACATCAAGACGCCGCCTGAATTTCTCCGATCCTCCGGCTTTCTCAAGTTAAAAAAATTTCTATACAGACTTTGCCAGGCACCCCATAACTGGCACGAGACTCTTACCAAATGGTTGGTGGGCATTGGCTACCACCAGTCCAAATCAGACGCCTGCGTCTTTCTTAACAAGAACAAAACCTCCCTCCTCTTTTTCCATGTAGACAATTTTGTAGTTGCTGGCAATGTCAACACCTTCAAGAAAAAGTTCCTATCCCGGTTTCCCAACTCATCCGCCCACTCACCAGACACTCTACTCGGCATGGATATTTTCTCCGATGACCTCTCTTGCCGACTGAACCAGCAAAAGTTGATTGAGAAGGGCTTACAGCTCCTCCGCCTAGAGAATTGCTCTCCTGTCCTGACACCCCTGACTCCAAATGTCAAGCTAAAACCGGCCTGCAAGGAAGATGTGGAATGGTTCACCAGACTTGGTATCAACTACCAAACCTTCACCGGGATTCTGAACTACCTTGACTGCCAGACCCGTCCCAATCTGGCCATGGCTGTATCAACCCTGTCCCAATTCAATAATCAACCCGGCTTGAGCCACTTGAAGGAGGTCATGCACTGTTGGAAGTATCTCAAGGGGACCTCCCACCTATCTCTCACCCTTGCCCCCAGACTCGAGGCGCCCAACCGACTTGAATTCTACACCAACGCCACGTGGGGCAGCAACCTGTGCAACCAAACCTCTCAAAGCGCTTCCATCTGCTTGTGGAAAGGGTGCCCGATTGTGTGGGGCAGCAAGAAACAAAAGATGATATCCATGTCCTCCACCGAATCCAAAATGAACGCTCTAACCGACGCCATCCAAGAAAATCAATGGCTGCATCATCTACTCAACAAACTGTGTGACTCAGCACCTTCTCCTCCTATATTTTTTGTTGACAACAAAGGGTTGATTGATGAAGTGAAACGCTTTGGATCCAATGCAAAAACCAAGCATCTAGACATAAAAATGAAATTTGTCTGTCAGCACTATAAAGACAAAACCATCGTCTTTGAACTGATAAACTTGTCTCACATGATTGCAGACCCACTATCCAAATCTTGCAACTACAGATCTCTATCAAATCTCCTAACTGCCTGCTTCACTCATCCTTAAACTCTACCAATCCTCTTTCATCACCAAATATCCAGGCGTGTTGGAATTATTCTAACCAACGACCGGACTTGTGCGCTCCCTCTTCTTCCCTGTCACTCGACTGTCACTGCCCAGTCAATTCTGTCCTTCTCCTCTCAATTCATCACTTCCCTGCTCCCTGACTTTGATTCACTTCCGACTTGCCAACTCATACCACACTAGCTGTTCTTCTGACTGCTCTCTTAACTCATCCTATCCCACATAGCCTTCACCCGCTATACTTTGTTTTTGTTTCTGTTCTTCTGTTTCCTTCTCTATTCCTTGTCTCCTATTCTGTTCTTTTTATTCCTTTCTCTTCCAAAACCAACTTTTTCAAACACTCCAAACTCTCCGCTCATCAAAAACTCACTGCTCATCAAGAACTCATCGCACCTCAAGATCCAAACTCCCCTGCAAGTACAAGGATCTTCTTCAGCCCAAGTTCTTTGCTTATTTGGTGAGAAAGAAGCATAGTACTTTGATCTGGTCACCAGAGCTGCAGCTCACTGCTATAAATTAAAACGCCCATAGCTTCCTAGAAAACTCTTCGGTTGTCTTGGCCGTTATTCTCAATCCATATAAGTCCTCACTGGACTCCTAACTTCTCACCTTGAAATTGGCTACTCTCTTCCTCTTGCTCTAGTGCTCTTTTTGGTGTTTTTCTCATCTAAATTGCCTTCCTCTATGAGTCCTCTGACTCCGGTGTTGTATTCTGGTTTTTTGGTTCTTTAATTCTCCTGAGAAATCTAGGCTTTCAATTCATCAGCTATACCTGGAATGGATGATACCATTCTGGGCCATGATTTCCTAGTTTACTGGAATCCGGATGTGAATTGGCAAGAAGGAGTAATTAACCTTTGAACCTTGCACCCCCAGAACGCTAATCTTTCCGTCAAACAGGAATTAAACAGCCTACCTGACACTGTCATTGAGTTGGATGACACTTTTCCGCCAGGAGATTTTCAATATCCTGACCTCCATTCCCAAATTCCCTCTTCAGATTTAGGAGTTATTGCTTACCTATCCAGCTTACCTCTTTCCTGTTCCTTTGAAGAGAAACAGACACCAACCAAACGGTGTATTTTGAGCTCCCTAATCCTCTCCCACCATGCAAGCACCTCAAATCCGGTGCTCAAAGATGAAGAGATTGAAGATTTAGAAATCATTCAAGAGTCTTTACCTTCAGTTTATCGTGACTTTGCTGACGTCTTCTCAGCTGCAAAAGCAGATAAACTGCCTCCATCCCGTCCTTATGATCACAAGATTGAACTCAATGGCCCACCTCCGGCACCAGCACCAGTTTACTCTCTCTTGACGCAAGAATCAATTGCGCTTCAAGACTACATTGTGGAAAATGTAGCAAAAGGATTTCTTTGACCAAGCAATTCAAACACCAGTTCACCTGTCCTATTTTTTCCAAAGAAGGACGGCGGACTTTCCCTTTGTGTTGACTACAGGAAACTGAGCCAGGTAACCCGGAAGAATGCTTATCCAGTACCGCCTATGTCACATCTCCTCACCCTCTTCCATGGAGCTGCTTATTTCTCAAAGTTAGACCTTCGAGGTGCCTATAACCTAATTTGCATTAGGGAAGGTCATGAGTATTTGACTGCAATGAGAACCCAGTTCGGCAGTTATGAGTATACCGTCATGCCTTTTTGCCTCTGTAACGCTCCTTCCACTTTTCAACATTTTCTCAAATCTTGTAGGTAAATACCTTGTGGTATATCTTGATGATATACTAGTCTACTTGAGGAACCTCGAAGATCACATTGCACATGTGCAAGAGGTGCTGCAGCGACTTTGGCAGAATGACCTGTTTGCAAAAGCCTCTAAGTGCAAATTCCATTCCTCTTCTCTTTGGTTTCTAGGTGTTGTAGTCTTGCAGCAAGGACTATTGATGGACCCAGCCAAAAGCAAACTCATATTGGACTGGCCCCCACCTTCTTCCGTTAAATCCCTTCAATTTTTCCTTGGTTTCAGTAATTTTTATGGGAGGTTCATTGAACATTACGCCAAGAAAACCGTGAATTCTACTAACCTTCTTCAAAAGAACACTCCTTTTGTTTTTACCAAACAAGCTGCTTTGGAGTTCAAAGCTCTGAAGAAAGCGTTCACCACTGCTCTGATACTCGCTCACTTCAACAAGCTAGCTTGCACTATTGTCAAAACAGACGCAAGCGACTATGCAATTGCAGGAGTAATCTTGCAGTTCTCTTCCTCCACTTCTCTCTTTCATCCCGTAGCTTTTGAGTCTCGCAAGTTGCTCGCTGCAGAGATTAACTATGAGATTCATGACAAGGAACTTCTTGCAATTGTTTATGGCTTAAAGAAATGGTGTTCATACCTTTTGAGCCTTAGGGAATCCTTTGATGTTTTAAATGATCATAATTCTTTGAAGTATTTCATGAGCTCAAAAGTCCTCACACGTAGACAGGCACGATGGGCCAAATACCTCTCCGATTTCCAATTTACAATCACGTACCGCCCTGGGAAACAAGCAGTAGTCCCTGATGCTTTATCACGTTGGGACAACGTTTACCCAGGGGGGGGGGCACCTTTGCCAAAGACAACCCTGAAAACTTTAGGACACTCTTCTCAACCCAATCTGCCCAACTCAGTTCAATCATTGCTCACTTACAAGATTTGGCTTCTGAACTCTGACAAGCTCAAAGCAACAACCCCAAGTGCATCAAACTTGGCAAAAATGCGAACCTATTAGATAGTAGTTACAGTATTGATGATAATGACTTTTTAGTCTATGATAATTTTATAGTGGTACCAGATAATTCTTGCATTAAGTTAGATATCTTTGAGTCACGGCACAATTCTCCGCTCGCTGGTCATCATGGGCAGGATAAAACCTACCAATTGATCACACGAGACTTCTACTGGCCTGGTATGACCAAAGAAGTAAAAGACTATGTTAGTGCATGCTATGATTGCAATTGTAACAAGTCCTCAAAACACCAAAGGTATGGGCTGCTCCAGCCACTTCCAATTCCCCCTCGTCCTTGGCACTTGCTTTCTATGGATTTCATCTCTCAATTACCTTCTTCTAGTTGATATGATGCTATTCTAGTAGTAGTAGATTGCTTCTCAAAGATGGCTTTATTTCTGCGCAGTAATGTGACGGCCTCTTCAGAAGACTTAGCTCACTTGTTCATAGAATATGTATTTTCAAAACATGGTCTCCCTGATAATATATTTAGTGATTGTGGATCTCTTTTTGTCTCAAGCTTCTGGACCTTGCTATGCCAACATTTGAAGATCACTCGCAATTTATCAACGGCTTACCACCCGGAAACGGATGGGCAAACCAAGCGAGTTAATCAGATTCTCAAACAATATCTTTGAATGTATGTTGCCTATCAACAAGACAACTGGTCACAATGGCTCCCACTAGCCAAATTTGCCTACAACACTCCACTCATTCCTCCACCAAACAGTTGCCCTTCCAAACTCTTTATGGTAGAAACCCGACTTTCTCTTCCCTTCACGTAGAACCTTCTCAAACTGCTACCAATTACCTTGAACAAATTCAATCCCTTCAATCGCAACTTCAAACCAACCTCAAAGAAGCAAACCAGTGCTATAAGGAGCAAGCAGACCAATCTTGCACTACAGCTCCAACCTTTGCAGTAGGAGATCAAGTGTGGCTTGATGCTTGCAATATTTGCAGCACTTGCCCAACTTGCAAACTCTCCAAAAGAAAGCTTGGCCCCTTTAAATTAGAATCAGTCATCTCCCCTAATGCCTTTAAACTTACTTTACCTGCAAAATGGAAAGGTATCCACCCAGTCTTTCATGTGTCTCTCCTAGAGCCAGCTCAAGTCCTATACCCGGGCAAGACTCATCCCCCTCCTGAACCGGTCACTGTTCTCAATCATCAAGAGTGGGAAGTAAGCCGTATTCTGGATTCCAGGTTACGCAAAGGAAAACTTCAATACCTTGTTGAATGGTCTGGCTTCCAGTCTGACAAAGATTGCACCTTGTGGGAACCAGCCCATCACCTTTGCAATTCACCCAATCTGATTTGAGATTTCCATGCAAGCTACCCTTGCAAACCTCGACAATCATCATTCCATCCCATCAAATCCCATTACATTCCACATTCCATCCCATCCAATCCCATTCCATTCCATTTCACATTCTATCTCATCCAATCTCATTTCATTCCACATTCTATCTCATCCAATCTCTTTTCATTCCACATTCCATCACATCTAACCCCATTTTATTTCACACCATCATTCCATCAGTCAATTCCTCCATCTCACCGTGTTATTCCTTTTTCTCATTTCCCTCTCATTTCTAGCAATTAAAACTCCATTCCTTATTAAAAAAAAAAAAAGAAATTATTTATAATTAAAAAAAAAAAAAAGAGAGAGAAAATATATATTTATAATAAATAATTACAAAGTTTCTTTTACTTCCTTTTCTGCATCCTCCAAATTTGCAGTCAATTCCGCAACCATGGATCAAAAAGTATCCAGGTCTTCATCATTGATTAGTTTGGACATCCTTTGGAGAACTAGCACCTCTGTTACAATATGCCTCTCAAAGATTTCCTCGCACCTCGCAATCCAAGCTTGCTTTGGCCGAGCATTCCATCCACCTTCCTCCAAGAGCTCTTTGTACGCTCTCTTCCTTTGGCCTCCCAACAAACCTTCTCCAATGTTGCCCGTCAGCCGCCTTGCATCAGTTTTGACCGGTCCTACAACTCGCACCGGATCCGCTTTGCCTTGGCCCTCCATTTCTTCCATTCCATCTACTCTACCTCTTCCATCTCCTCCATTCCCTTCTCCTAATTCTTCCGTTACACCCTCCTCTTCTTGCTCTATTCCATCTCTTTCTCAATTTCCATCTTCTCCATCTCTTGATCCTCTTTCCGCTTTGTTTCTTTCCTCCTCCCTTGCTTCCTTGGTTATGACCCCAACCGGTTCCGCACTGGGCACTTTGTCTTGCACCTCAGCATTCATCTGGGCCCCCAGAAGTTCAGTCGGCGGTCCCCAGTAAGGTGGTGATGGCGGTGGTGTGTTTTTAGTGTATCTTTGGAAACGGGGCAACACTAGCAAGACAAGAAAAATTTAGTTACTATCTTTATTATCATTAGTCAGTCCCGATTAGTACTCACCAGGAACTCAAGTCCCCAAGTATTTGATCTCCGGCAACGGTGGTATCTCATAGTTAACCCTTGGCCCGGACCTACAACTCTGCATCTCCCTTGATGACTCCGCGGGACCCTCAAAAGTTGACTCAACATTTATAGGGAAATTGCAGGCTACTTTGCAAAGGCAAAATTTCTTGCACTTGCCTCAAAGGCCTTGGACGGCAGTACTAGGGACCCATCACTTGTTTTGACAAATACAGTTTTTGCAAAGGCAGGACGAAAATGACAACATTTTATACAATTTATAAATCTATTGAGTAATGAATTAAATAATGCGTAAAGGGTATACAGTATTTATTAACAACTTGAAATCAATGGGAAAATCTATCTGAAGGCTTGCAGGAGCTCGCGTCTTTATACCTGGGCAACTTTCATGCTTTGCACTTAGGAATAATTTTCTTCATCACTTCAACATGTCCTCTCCTCAGTACCATCTACTTCAGTCTATAAGCGTGACACAAATAAAGCACAAAATCAATGGTTCAATCCTCTACTTCCTCTGGCTTGCGTTGACTTTCCAATCTTGGCGACCAACTCAGTATATACTTGCAAACTTTGCGGATAACTCCATACCGGTCGGCCATTCATTATGAGATCCAATCTCCTTCCCTGGCAAATCAACAGCCTCAGACTTCCATCTTTGGTCACGCACTGTTTGTTAGTTGGCATCTACGTCTAACTAAGCCATCATTACTGTACAGTTTGCAATTGGACTAGTCCCTATCCTGCATACACTATTACTTCTCATTTTCATTACCTTCAACATCATTTGCTCCTGTCCCAATTCATCATACAATTGTACGCTCAGATTCTATTGTCTTGCACTTACGCCATGACCTTGGATATGGTTGTACTACTGCTTCATTTCCTATCCCATTCCTTTCATTCATTGCCTCACTGCCTTCAACTGTAGTTAGCTCCCCACCAGGTTTTATCTAGTCACTTTGGATTACTTTATAAGGGCTATCCCCTTGCCTGATGATTGTCTCCTCAGTTAGTTAATTTCATACGTTTTTGCATTTTGCTACAACCTAGTTATCACATTGGACTCAGGTTGAGTTTCCTTCCTCGGAACACATTCCATTCCTCTTGCCGTTTGTTGAGTGGCATAACCAAGTTCGCACTTTGCAACTGAGTCTTGCTACTTGCACTTTCCCTTGCACTCAGCATTCATTTGCGCTCAAGATCATCTAAGAATTGACCTATAGTACGTGGGGTGTTTGTGTGACACATTCATTCACCAATTCATTCACATTCACAACTGTGCCATTGCCTCTGCCTCATATCAATGATCAATCATAAGACATTATTGTCTCAGCATTCCTTTTGCTTTAAGTACTGCTCTTTGACTAAGCTTGTGGGCCAATAATTCTCAAAAATGCCGCAGGACCTCAATAAACCAATGAGGCCTACCTTTTGGTCACAGGCCCTTATGAGTTGCCTTTGACACTTGCCATCCTGGATAAGGATCTGACGGGCTTGACGGAGGGGCAGATGGCGGAACTCAACTTTGGGACGGAGGGGTGGTTGCAAAAGGAGGAAGTACAATTACTCAAGGCGGTGATTGTCATGCAAAGGAGGGCGCTGTACTTTAGTCCGGAAGAGCAGGGGTTACTCAGGCATGAGATTGCGGATCCCTACCGGATACCTATGGTGCCCCACAACCCTTGGCAGATCAAACCCATTCCTATTCTGGTAGCGGTTAAGGATCAGTTTATGGATTTTGTGCGGGAGCATTTGTGGACAGGTCTGTAAAAGCCTTCTTTTTCTAGTTATTCTAGTCCCATTTTTCCGGTTATAAAGCAGGATGGGAAGAGTTTGCGGATTGTCCATAACCTGCAGAGGTTAAACTTGGTCATGATCAGAGATGCGGGGTTGCCTCCGCAGGTGGAGGATTTTGTGGAGAATATCACCAGAAGAGTCTGCTTTGGGTTAGTAGAGTTCATGGGGGTGTACAATCAGCGGGAGCTGCATCCGGAGAGTTTTAAACGTGGTTGGGGAAACCTCAGTTAACACGGCTTCCGCAGGGTGCAACTAATTTGGTAGTGTTTTACCAGGCACAAATGATATGGATTTTGCAGGATGATGTTCCGGAAAAAGTGCAGATATTCATTGAAGAAATGGGTAGCAAGGGGCCAGGGAGCAATTACGGTGGAGAAACTATTGCGGGAAATTTGGGAATCAGGCAGTTTGTCTGGGAGTATGTGAAGAATTTGGAGAGAATCCTATTCTGGATTGAGGAAGCAGGTTTGGCCGTTTCTGGTAAGAATTTTGTGGGGTGCGTTCCGGCCTTAGAAGTCCTTGACCACAAGTTTTCTGAAAAAGGGAGGAAAATCACTAAGGCCAAAGTTAACAAAGTTTTGGAATGGCCTACTCTGCCGAATTCTACTCACGTTTGCGAGTTTTAAGGTTTATGTGGATGGGTACAGATCTTCATTGAGCGTTGTGCAGAGATAGCTAGCCCGTTGCGGAAACTGATTAGGAAGGGGGAGCAGTGGGTGTGGACGGAGGAATGCAATTGTGCATTCCAGGAGCTAAAGGAGATTGTTGGGCCTCAAATACTGTTGAAGGAACTTGACTACAAGGAAGGAGGGATCTGGCTGGTGGTGGATTTGAGCGAGTTTGGTGCGGGCATTGTGCTGACCCAGGAATAAAAATGGAAAGACAGGCCAGTACTCTATGAGTTGGTAACCTTTTTGAAGGACAAAAATTGGTACTTGCAGCCCAATTTGGATCTGTGCGGAGTGACAAGGATTGTGTGGAGATTACAGAATGTGCTGTGGGGGTGTCTTTTGAACTCCTGGTGGATGCGGAAGCACTGGCCAGGATGATTAATTCCCCAACCTTTCCTGATGCTCCTATGACACGGTGGATTGCATACTTAAAATTGTTCAATTTCATGGTCAGGCACGTTCCAGGGAAGGCATTTACAATTCTGGATGCTTTGCCTTGGTATCCGGAGGTCTGGAGTGTGGCAGAAGTGGATTTGGAAATGGAGAAGAAGCTTCTGATGGTGGCAGCTACATCTGCGGAGGTTGGGAAATTTCCCCTGAAACAGTTTGGAAGGTTTCAGGCATTGGAAAAGTATCTTTGGATGCTCCTTTTTCCTGAAGTTTTTTTGGCAAGGGAGGTTAGATGGGTTTGGCGGAAGTTCTTGCTTTTCTTTTGCCAGGACAATTGGTTGTGGAAGTGGGCACTTCCAGTACCTTTGGTTGGGGTCACAAGGCGGAAGGATGAGGAGGAGTTGATGCAGAATCTTCATGATGACTTAGGCCATTGGGGAGAGGCTGAGATGCAGAGAAGATTTGAGACCAGGTTCTGGTGGCCCATTCTGGGGCAAACAAAGCAAGATTGTTGCGGGGAATTTACCAAACACACTGTCTCTTTCCACAACGCTATTTATTTATCCATCTGGTCCCAGTGGACGGAGGTGCGGAGTTTTGAGGTTGCTTGATGGCGTTGGTTCAGAGTTGCGGGGCAAATTAATGGCCGCGTGATGGAGTACTATCCGGAAGGCGGGGGGATGATTGAGCGGGGACATCAACCCTTCAAGGATTCCCTGGTGAAGATGTGCGGGGAGGACAGCAATTATTGGCAGGAGGAGCTTCTGGTGGTTCTCTTTGGGACTTGGATCTCCATGAAGCAATTGATGGGTTACTCACCCTACAAGCTGCTCTTTGGAAAGCAGCCTGTTCTTCTGGTGGAAATCAAGTTGGAAAAGTTCCTGGGCATTGACTGGTGGAAGGTCAAGACCTCCGCGGTGTGGTAGTCCAAACCTGTCCTATAGCCATCGGACTCACTACTAGAGTATAAAAACATCCAAAATCTCAAATTAACCTCAGGAATGGATTCTAAATCACAAATAACCCATATTCACTCAGCCAAAGTACCCCCCTATCTCTCATTGATTAGAAGATACAGCCCAACAAACCTCCAACTGTGGCAAACTCATACCCAACCAGGTGTCACAGCTCTGTGGAAGGAATGAAGAAATACCTTGGAAACTCTCAAGTAAATACCAGTAAAAGCTTAAACTCAACACCAGGACCATAAAACCCTGTCACCTCAGTCAGAATACAGCAATACAGATTCAGGAGGCAGTGCAGCTAGTTCAGCTCCTTTCACCTCACCAAACAAACAAGCAAATATACATAAAGAAGGCTTTGCAGACGTATACAGTAAACAGTGCAGGCAGGAGGAAGTGACACAAGTCTCAACCAGAAACAAACAAACAAGCAAATATACATACAGAAAGCTTTGCAGAATTATAGAGGAGAAGTATAGGCAGGAGAAAGTGGGACCAGGATGAACCAAGACCAAAATCCATCACAGCACCACACAGTAATTTATGAAGCCAGTAGCATGTGATGCCAAACAAACTACCAGTACCAACAACCCCCAGCACCACACAGCAATTTATGTAGTGAGAATCATGTGATACCAAACAAACCACCAGTACAAGTACCACAGGGCTACCCAGCAATATATGCAGGCAGCCAGAACCATGCAGTACCAAACAACCTCAGTACCACACAGCAATTTATGTAGTCAGAAGCATGTGATACCAAACAAAATACCAGTACCAAACAACCTCAGCACCACACAGCAATTTATGTAGTCAGGAGCATGTGATATCAAAGTGGATCCAAGGATAAACTAGAGGAATACCAGGAAATATGTCAGAATCAGCCAGACCCTGGAGTAGAAGCAATGGGGAACCTTGCCAACATTTCCAAACTCCTAAACCAAATTCTTGAAGAAAAAAAAGCACAGGGAATTCCAGAAACCCCATAAACCAAACAGAGAGCCAGATTTTAGACCCCAACCCCAAGACCAGCATATGGAATAGTCCCAGCAGAAACCATTGAAGAATCAACAAACCCCTCCATCATCCCAGGAATAAATATATATCCCCAAGATAGAGAAGAAGAAAGAAGAGCTACTAGGAGCCAATATACTTAAAAATCCCCAGCCAGAAGACCAGTCCAGGATAACTCAATAATAAAAAATGATGAACAAAATGGAGTATTATTAGATGGAAAGAAAGTGAGCCTTGAATTTGATGGGAAAGAAGTGGAGAATTTTATTAAAAGAGTAGCAAAACTGGCAAGGATCCAGAAGGCAGGAGGGATAGATATAGCCCTACAAATACCTTTTCTATTACAAGACAAGAAGATCAGGGAATCTATTGAAGGTATGAAAGGACATGAATATGGGGACTGGGACCTCTTGGAGAAGGAATTAGAAATTAAATGGGGCACAGCTACCCCCCATAGAAGGTTCAACAAGGAATCCATACCAAGGCTGCTCAGATATACTCAAGAGCAGAGAGGCATCAAGACCAAGCATGACTTCAAGAAATTCATTGGAAGTTATGAGTAGATGGTTATTTATTTCATCAGAATGGGTTATGACAAACACCAGCTGGGAAAGTGGAGAAAACCTCTGGAAATCTTTTTCCACTGATCTTAGGAGGGGAGTTAACAGAGAATTGGCCCATGCAGGAAGAATCAAGATTTCAAGGGATGGCAGATACCTCCCACCAAATTTTGGAGACCTTGAAGGAATTTGTGGAAATGACCTTGGCCTTATGGGATGTGGATGAAGAAGAAACCCCTAAACCTATCATCAAGAACTTAAGGGAGACCAAGAAAGAAGTCAAGTTTCAGCAACTGGGAGTAGATGAGCTCTTGAAAATGAAGGAAGATATTGCAAAACTCACTATGGCTTTAAATCAGAAGCAGGAACCTCCCCACTTTGATAGGATCAACCAAGGGGTGTCACAAAACTACAGACCCTCATCTCCCAGTGCAGGACCCAGATGGCAAATCAGATGTTACTATTGCAAGGATGAACTCCATGCCCAAGTCACCTGTCCAGACTTGAAAGAAGACATAAATTCCAGGAGGTTGTTCAAACAAGGACCCAACTATTACTTCTTAAACATAGAAACCATACCTTATAGCAACCAGGAAAGTTTCAGAGATCAGGTCAAGAGATTTTCAGAGGATCAAAAAGTTTCAAAACTGGAGTAACCACAGAAGCAGGAAGAACCAAAAAATGTTCCAGCATTCTTGAATACTGGATATTGGGAAGCTTGGACACCACAAGAGGTAAATATGAAATAATCTCAAGTTCAATGGGGAATGAGAAGGTCACAAAGTTTGGCTGTAAATCCACCAGAGAAGGATAACACCCAGGAGGCACTAGTAGTAGACCAGGGACCATCAGCACCAACTAAAGAAATATCCCCAGAACCAAGGAAGAGGAAGAAAAGCTATCCAGGAGCATGGGTGGAAATGGACCATGATTCTTAAGATGAAGGAGAACCCCCCAAAGAACCTGTCAAGGAACATTTAACTGAACCTGTGAAGAGGAACCCAGTAAAGTTAGAACCAGAGGATACTCAGGAAGGAACCAAGATGGAAGAAAGCTTGAAGAAGAAGATATTGAAGCAGAATGTTAACCTTACCTTGGAGGAGCTTCTTTCAGTTGCACCAAATCTTTTCCAGAAGTTAAAATATATGACCCCTGAAGGAACCTTTTATTTGAATAAAGCCTCTAAATCAACAACCAGAAAAAATAGTTGAAGGATAAATGGATTTCAGCACCACTTTGAAGACTATTCAGATGATGAATACCCATGCTCCATAGGCAACAACCTCACCTATGCTTTTCCATTGGGATTAATTGATATTTGGATCAAAAGAAAAAGGATCAAGGCCCTGGTGGATACTGATGCTGAATTGAATGTCATACCAGAGCACTTGGAAACTCAGAAAGGCTTGGTATCTCAAGAATCATTCATGAAGTTTACAGGAATTGGAGGCCATTCTAATCCAGTAATTGGATTGGCTGAAAGAACAGTATTTTAAATCACACCTGGGGAACCACAGTCTGCCCACTTCTTCACAGCCAAAGGTTCCATTCACACAGTACTTGGAAGACCATTCTTGGTGCATCATAAATTCAGGCTGGAACTTTCTAAGCATGATGCAGAATTCTTAAGCTATGAGATAGCAGGAGGGGAAAGGTTATGCATCCCAATTTGTTCACCAGATCAAGCAGGATGGCAGGTCACACCACCTAGAAGACCTATGGGTATGAAACGTATTACAGAAACCTTAGATGGAGAAGACATTTGGACCAGTGGACAGAATATACCAGAAATAGATCTTGAAGGCTTACCAGACCCCTGGTAAAACAACGCTATCTGCCTTGAAGCTCCAGCAGAAAGAGGTTGGGGGGAGGTGTTGAATAAACATGAAGCTGAAGAAACCCTGGAAATATTTCAACAAGTATTTGGAGGATTTTGGACCAACCTGGAAGATATGGAAGGAACCATTTGTGGAGAATTACCTGGAGCAGGATTGGACAACTTGGACTTTATGGACTTACTCAACACTTACACTGGAAATACCCTACTAGTTCATGGACAATGGCCATCTCACCATGGGAAAGTCCCATTTATTGTCAGTTATTTTTTATATTATGGGGAAGATTGGGCCAAATCCTGGGTTATCCATATGATCATGATGGACCAAGTCATACCAGACCATGTCAGATGGTCAGGATACTTGGAAGAATAATTTCTTTATGTTTTACCTGCAAGATGCAGCAAAAAGCCTTTGGTTTCCTTTGAAGAGCTGAGGGAATGGGTGGGCATTGTTTCATCCTCACTGTAAAAAATATGGTATCTAAAAGAAAATTATAGCAAAAAAAAGGGTTCAGTACTTTGTCATGGATCATCTACCTTGATTTCAAAAAAAAAAAAAAAAAAAAAAAAAAAAAAAAAAAAAAAAAAAAAGAGAAAACTCACTGATGATAACCCTAACTGATAAGCTCTCTTCTCAACATAAAGATCATAAAAAAAAGCAAAAGAAAGATATTCATTGCAAATATACATAAATATATATATTATGATACAAACATATATATTTACTTATAAGTATGTACAAAAAAATACCTAAAAAACCCTAAAAAAACACCTAAAAAAACCCTAAAAAAATCCTAAAAAAACCCTAAAAAAAACCCCTAAAAAAAGATGACCCCTAAAAAAACAACCCCTAAAAAAAATCATAGGGTACATCAGAAAGAGAAGGCAAAATTGATCCTTTCATAAAAAAAAGGGGGGGCTTAAATTTGTACTATCCCCCAAATTGATTTCTATTATACCGCCATAAATATCTGTACATAAAAAAGGGGAAAAGCGGGTCTGGGCAGCCTTTGCTTGATCTTTTTTTAAAAAAAAGAGGGAAAGAAAAGGTTTAGCATTCCAAATTCTCTGGAATCTGCCCTAGAGACAAGGAAAATAAAGAAGGAACTTACCAACGTGATGACAAGGAACATAATCATCAGGAGAATGTTTTTTGTGGATGGGGGAAGGAAGACCTCCATCAGTGGTCCTCTTATAGACATGTATGAGAGGAGGATGTACTGGACTTACAACCTTGGGGTCAAAACCCCCATTGCCGGCCAATCCATCATTCTTTGAAATGAACGCGCAGGTGGTTCAAACCTAAACCAACAGGGATCTAAAATACAAAAAAAAACATTGTGTGTTAGTGCCTGTAAAAAAAACAGAAATCAATAGGGGGGACTACTTGCCATATCATTCTGTGTTGGCAACCCAGATGAAGGGTCAGCCACTGGCTGCGGAAAGGGGGGCACAATTCATCTATTGACTTTACAATGACACAAAGGGGGGTCAGGAGCTTCCCTAGCAATAAGGAGAAAGAAAGAGGGAAGTCACCAAAGCAATGATGAGGATGTTTTTTTGTGGTTGGAGGGGGGGAAGAAGACGCTTCTTGGCCCTCCTTAAATAGGTGTTGAGGGGAGGGGAGAACCTCTCTCTGGACCACCAACTTCCCTAGATTGGCACAACCCAACAACCTTGGATGAGTGTGGGCAACAATAGAAACTTAAACAAACAAGAAGCAGGGTGGGGAGGCCAAACCCCTTGCTAATCCAACGCCAATAAAAAGAATCACCTACCATAACTCATATTGGATGAAAAATAACAACAACACCCTACCCACACCCCCTGCATTGACCAATACAAAAAAAACAAGAGATTAATTAAAAGACCAAACAAATATTCAATTGGTCAGTTTAAAACCTACCCTACAACCAGCCTGCAGCAAGACCGCCAATCTTTCTAAGATTAATGAAAAAGGAACATAAAAACACTCACGTGGTCCTTTGCATGACCCATCAAATGAAGGGGGGTCACCTGAACAAAGCCTGTTGCGTGTATCCAATCAGAGCACGCGGGCGGTTGGTAAGCATGCGTGATTGAACTGGGGGGCACTGGTAATTAAAAGGGCCTAAACCCCAAAAAGCCAAAAAAAAGATGATTTCAATGTTAATAAAATAATGGAATAAACAAAAGAAAGAAAGGAGAATACAGGGATGGAAGAATGAACAAGTGACTTACCAAACAATCAATCACCTTGCGGCTGTACCCATCACAATCAAACATTGGGTTACCGCAAGATCAACATTAATCAAGGATAAAAAGTGGACTCCAAGTAACCGCTCGCAATGACCCTGGGCTGTATTTCTTCTGAATGCTGGCATTGAATTAAGGAGGGGGTCCTTTTGCAATGATTTACATGTGTAAATAAAAAAAAACAAGCCACAAGTATGGTGTCAGCATGATTATTTGGACGGGAATTGAGTCATCAGAAAAGTAATGCAGAGACAGTCACAGCAAAAAAAAGAACAAATACAGAAAAGGAGAACAGGAACAAGGACTTTCCAACTGAAAGCCTGAAGGCTGTATTCAAATCTGAACACCTTGCCCCTATCAAATAACCAACCAGCACCAGACCAACCTTATCAGCACCTTGCAGCAATTTATGCAAGGCTGTGCAGGCATGAAAACCCTGTACAATCTTTTCCCAAACAGAGGAATTGCCTCAGTTTCATGAATTTTCTTTTTTCTAAACAGCAGAATTGCCTCAGTTTCATGCAGTGTCTTTTTCCAACCAGATAGAATGTCTCATGTACCTGTATCCCACTGTAACAGGGGAAGCCCCAGGGGAGCCATGAGCATCCCCTGAGGACCAGATGTTCTATTTAAGGAGTGTCTCTCTTCCCTATCCAGGTTGTATCACCATCCATCACCACCATAACATTATCCCACCCAGGTCAATTCATCCTAACCATCTGTGGTACCTATTGAGATAAATATTATTAGTTAATCAATTATAAAAGGAAACAAGAAACCAGAAACCAAGTTATTACCCATATTTAACCAATTAAACCACCCAACAGGTGCTTAAATAAGGGTTCTTCTGTTACCTAAATATTTAGCACCATATTAAAGAAAAACCACCCCCCAACCAATAAATAACCTTTAAAAAAAAAGAGAGAACAGCAAAAAGAAACTATCAACCTTTCCTCTACCCAGCCCCTGTGGTTAAACCCATACTTGGGTCCTCTCCTGAACCACCCCTTCAATAAAACCTTGAACCCTTTAATATTGGGATATTGGTTAAGATCAAATATATCTGCTCATTAAATGACCAATAATGCAATGAATCTGGTCTATTCTTCAACAAAAACCTACCAATAACAATCAATATCTAATCTAGGTCTGATCTGAGACCTATTTTAAGTCTCAAAGAAACCAGCCATCAATCAAAATAAATTATTTTGCAGACTTAGTATAGTACTAGCAGGGCAGGCAATTCAAAACCACTCTCAGTATTTACTAATACTCCAAAGGAGTAGAAGTAATACTGAATTCCCCTTCAAGGACTTCCAGCAAGCTATTTGAAACTTTATTTGTATAATCCCACAGGATTCTCTACAGCGGATCTTATCAAGGCACGCGCCAAGCAGCTCCTTAGGAATTAGGAAACATTTCCAAAGGCCGCAGAGCATCTTTGGAAGACCCGGATGCCATCAGTATGGTAGTGGGACAAGCGCTGTTCCCATGGCCTTTGCAACCCATTGCAAAAAGGGGAACTGGTGCTGCTGTAAAATTGGATTCTGGAATCTCAGTGGGGGCATCTTTTTGCTAACCAATGGAATGGTCTGTATTGCATTGCTTCCAAGTTCATGGTTTGAAGCTACCAGCTTGAGGAATTGGATGGAACAACTCTTAAGCCAAAGGCCATGGCCTTTCATGTGAAGTGCTTCATTGCGCATGGGTCCACCTCATTCAAATAGACAGCAGGAAATGCCACAGGCCCTGTGGACAGGGCTACGCCTTTGGAAAAGGTCAATGGTCCAGACTCTTTGGCCAACAAAGGCTCCGCGCATGACGTACTGCTCCGGAGGAGCAAGAGGTTGCAAAATTCTGGGGACAGCTGTTAATCTGGGGGGGATTCTGAAGGGTACAAAGCCTGATTTGGTGAGGGGGTGCTCTAGCTGGTTCACAGCCAGAACAACTAGACACTTCAAAATGTTTGTCTCCTTATTTCTTTGATTGGATTTGGCTCTCAGATTGGTACTGGCTTTGGTTTATTATATTGCAGCAATGTGGGCGTGGCGCATTGCCGGTTCTGTATACGCAAGGACAATATCTTCAAACAGAGGAAGGGACAAGGAGTGTGGCAATGAAAAAAAATCCTTTTCTTTTGGTCTGGGTTGTTTTCCTCTTTATCTTTTTCTTTGTCTACAGACTGGTGTAATGGGCATGGATGGATATACAGTTGTAGTGTGCGTGGGACAGGCTTGCTTTGGTAAGGGGGTTCCCTAGCCGGTTCACAGCAGGGACAACTAGGAACCCCAGAATGTTTGTTTCCTATTGCTTCTCTTTCTCTCTGGTTGTGTGCCCCTGCTGGTGGCTTGGTGTTTGTTTGTTTTGTCGTAAGGGTACAGGGAACTTTGTCGCAGTTTGTCTGGGGCGGTCCATGTACCTCTTGGACCCCTTTGTTACTTATGAAGACACGGGCTCAAAGCATGTTGGTGTGACTTGCATTTGTGCAATGGCGTGTGGGGCAGATTGTTGGATCTTGGTTTCTCTGCTTATTGCCTCATTCTTCAATCTCATTTTGTTCTTTTCTTTATCTTGATATTTTCTCAAGTTTGGAGTTATCAACATTGTTGGAATCACTGTTCTATGAGTACAGCACCTGTGTCATCTCTTATTATTACATGTCACCTAACCTGTCCAGCCAACCAGTCCTCTATTGACTTATTGATTTGCTCTTATTGGCTTACTCCATATTTGATTGCCTTGTCATTTATTCATATAGTTTCTGCCATGGTTGATTAGTCATCAAGTGCCTTAGGCCCCCTGTGAGGGGCTCTCTAGTTTTCTATTTAAACTGTTCTTTCCCAGAACCTTGCAATTCAACTCATCCATTATGATTCTCTTAAAGTAAGAGCCACCTATATTGGCTGGGTCCTTTCTGGTAATCCGGGTTGAACTTTTATTGGGGTATTCCATTGAGACTTAAATTTCCTCCTATTACCTTTTACTAAAGCCCTTTGTAGGATTACTATTCACTCTATGCTACAGAAATACTTCAGTCTTGAAACTTTTTTTGCCTTTACTCATCCTTATAGGGTTTGCTACATCCCAGTCTAAATTTACTATCCTGATTCTTCTGGTCATCCAAGAGTCTCTTACCTTAACACAGATCAGGACTCAGCTTTTCTCACTCACTCACTCAGGGAACGGGGTTTTTCTCACAGGAATAAAAGTTCAAGAAGGAACGCGTGCACAGGAAACGTGTATTTCTCTTGAATGAAGAAGAGCACGGATACAAAAGAGAAGTGGATAAAAGAAGAAAAGGGGGGCAAGGCGCCTAAGCCATCCTCATCATTTCCTCCATTTCCGCCCACAATTACGCCAATAGGGCCCAGAAAGACGCCAGAAGCTTGCGTCAGGATTCCAAAGATTGAGCGCTGGGGGCCGCAAGGAAGGCCCATAACATTGAGGTTGTCTGTTCAGCAAAGTTCTCAAAGTTGGCCGCGGGGAGATACATCACAGTGGGGATGTGCGGGATATTGAGCAGACTAGGCAGAGGGGGGGCCAGTGGCAAGGACAGGACTTCCGTTGGACCACTTGGGGGCCTTGGTCCAGGAGGAGGAAACAATGCAATCACAATTGGATATGGCAGCAGAGGTGTGGCCTG
Organism: Puccinia polysora; assembly: GCA_025617555.3. NCBI lineage: Eukaryota > Fungi > Basidiomycota > Pucciniomycetes > Pucciniales > Pucciniaceae > Puccinia > Puccinia polysora. Next base: position 29,039,267 of record CM062626.1, read on the forward strand.
TGGGGTCATGGGCCCCTTGTCCAAGTTTGACAAATACCTTCAGTCCGGATCCGGTGCCAGAGCAGGAGCTGTCTGAGGGTTTGATAGAGGCACCGGAGGAGGAGCTGGAGGGGGAAACATGCGCTGTCTGAGTATCTCCTCAATGTGCGGGTCCCTCACGTCTTGGTTAACCCAGAAACAATTGGCCCAGTATTGCAGGGCGGTCTAGTAAGCTTCAAAATCTGGATAGTCTCCCTTCTGGGGAGGTCCCGTGCGGCAGAGGGGAAAAGCAGAGTCACAGGCCTCAATTGGAGGAGCACTGCAAAGAGGGGAGCCTGGCGGAGTCCACAAATCCTCTGAAATGGTGTTGTTGTCCAAAACCATGAACGGGTCTGGACGCGCCCTCTTGAATGGCCTAGGGCAAGAGCCAGATTGGGGAGGAGCCCAGGAAATTCCATTGATGAGAGAGCAGCAAAAGTGGCCACAAAGGCAGGCAATGCATGCGCAACAACCAGGGATGAGCAAACACTTTTACCCGTTCCAAGCACAGAAGTTGCAGGGTATCATGGTGACAAATGAGTAGAGGTTTGGCGGTGTGGGAAGAGCGCAAGGAAGGGTTTGGTTGGTAGGGGAAGGCTTGGAGTTGGTTGAGGTAGCAATGGGAAGACCTCTGGGGAGATGTGGTGTAATTATATAGCCTCAGATTGGGAACTGTATTGAGGCCTGCGCACTCAGCAGTTGGGGTGTGTGCATTCTCAGCAGTAGCCACTGCAAGCTCAGCAGCAGGTTCAGCAGGACCAGCTTTCCAGTTGCGGGTTGGGCTTGACTAGGGGGGAGGGACATTCCAGGACCCACTTGGATATTACGGACTTAGGAATGGAGCCGGCCCAACCACGTTCATGGGCGGTTAGTTGGGGAGGTAAGAGCGGTGCTATGTACACAGGCAGGCGCCCGCAAGTTCAGGCCAACCCACGCGCCAGGGGGGAGTTGTGATGGCAAATTGGGCAGATACACCAAGCGCGGGGGTTTTGAGTTGGGCGCCATGGAGAGCTGCATCATGAGAAGGAAAAACCAGATGTGTGTAATGGCAGGCGGGCTTGAGACATTGGATAAAGGGGTTAGGGTTGAGCTAGGGTTTTGGGTCTTGGGGTTTCTTCTTTATTGTCTTCCAGGTTTTCTTTGCGTTTGTACCTAGGTTAGGGCTGAGGGGGAGGGCATAAAAGCACTCTCCCTCAGCCCACAGAATAGAGGGGGATCACGGAAGAAAAAAAGAAAAGGAAGGAAATCATCATCTTTTACTCTCTCTACCAAGGGGCCTCCTTATCCTTACAGATGCTAAGACCATTGCTTCCAAAACTTGGGGACAACTGGAGAAGTTCTTCTCTCTTGTTTCCACACCTCCTGGAGGACTTTTTCTCCCCCAGCTTTGATATCCCCATTGGCCTTCTGCAGGGATCCCCCCTCTCAGTCATCTTATAAGCCTACTGCACCATTCCTGCTCATTGAGAAGTGATAGTATTTTAATTGGCTACATAGATGATGTAGTGCATTTAATTGCAGTGCCCACGTTTCTGATTGCTGGCAAGATGATCAAGGAGGAAGGTTCCTGCTCCTTGGGTTGAGGGCTTAGACACAGAGCCATTTTTGTTACTGACAAAGCTTGGCTGATATGCTTTTCCAGCCGCCCCCTCCCTTCAGCTGACATTCCATTTTCCCCCAGCTCCCTCACCTTGGTAGGTTTGGCCAGGTGACTTGGATTTCATGTAGACTCCTGTTTATTCTATGACAGTCACTTTTTACTCCTGGAGACCAAAGCCAGCTCCACCTTCCAACAGCTCCAAATATTTGACTTTTCCAAATCTGTTTCCAACAATTCTATCCAAAGGGCAATGATTCTATCTGTAATATTCCCCAGAATTTCCTATGGGGCCCATATTTGGCTCTTGCACACAAAGAAAAAATTTCTCTCAAAATTAGCAACCAAGGAAGACTGTGTCTCTGGCTTGTTTTTTCTGGGTGTGTATAAGACAACTGCACTGGAATTTATATGCTCCAGACTCTCCCCAATATCATCCCTGCTCCATTTTCAACAGCACAGCTTCTCTTTTTACTTCAGGAAGATCACAACCATTATGCCCAACAACAGTATCAGAGAGATGGTTCTTGGACTCCTCAACACCTCTTCTACCCCCCCTTGAATGGACCCTACCGTTGGGGAAAGAATAAGGGTTATCCCCCTATAATTGTCCCAAGGTTTGGAAGTTAACAGTTCCCTGCGTTTGAAAGGAGATGGGGATGCCCAAAGTTGCACTTAAATGAGAGATAGAAATAAGGAGATAAAGAGATAAAGAAAAGTAGAGAGAGAGTGAAAACACCAATCCTTCAATCCTAAGAACTTTCCACCTGGATGTGTATCCGGTATGAGTTCCTTTAATCTCTTGGTGAGATGATTGATCCAATCCAATGATGTGATGGTCTGATTCCATGCCTCCATGCCCCTCCTCCCCAACCCGGAGTTGAGAGTGAGGATAAGTCCTCCCTCTCAACCCTAGCCTAAGTATACACGCAAATAACAGTACGACAACAAAACAGAAAACAATCCCAAGACAGAAACCCTAGCCTCCTCTCCACACCTCCTCCATACCAAACTCCCCCCAAATTCTGTACGCCGTTCCGTCCATCCGGTTTGTCCTTCTCATGACGCGGTCCTTTCACCGGGCCCTACTTGGAGCCCCCGCGCCTGTCCGTATCCGTTTGTCCGCGCCCGTGGTGGGTGTCCGGTATTATCCAACATGATCCGCACGCTCCATCCGTTCCTTTATAGCCCGCGGATTGCTCCGCCCCTATGTATCCGAACCGGCGTGCCCGCAAACCTAGTTGAGCGCACTACCTTCCAAATCCAATCTCTGGGGCGGATTGCCACCCACGCCACATTTGATGCTGAGCCCAACCCGTCCACTAGGTGCGGAGCCAAACAGCGGCTCCCGCTGCTGAGCACTCCGCATACCCTAATGCTGAGCCCGCTTGCCTCCAATGCTGAGTGCGCAGCCGCAAAGCATTTCCCAATCCGTGTCTATAAATTGACACCACATCCCCCCCAACTTGATTTCTGTCCCCAGAAGTCTTCCATTGCTTCACCATACCACCACCCCCGCTACTTCCACTACCACCCCCGCCACTCCCACTACCACCTTCCCCATCCTCCTCCCGCTCCATTGCCACCATGCTCCCATGCAAGTTCTGCGCCCGGAACGGCCACGCATGTTTGATTGTTCCTGGTCGACACGCCTGTGTTGCTTGCCGTCGCAGCCACCGTCGCTGCTTGCTTAGTGAAGGCATGCCCCAAGCCCCCCCCCCAATCCAGCTCTGGCCCCAGGCTGCGCAAGAGGGCTTGTCCGTACCCGTTTGTAGTTTTGGAGGACAACTCAATCTTGGAAGGCTTGTGGACACCCCCCGGTTCACCTTCATCCCGCCGCCCCCGAGCTCTTTCACGCCCCACCTTGCACGTGAGCCGCAACTCGGCATCACCTCTCCGCGGGGCCGGACCTCCGCAACAAAGCAAATACAAAACCTTGGAGGAATGGCGCGCGGCAACCCGCGCTTGGGCCGCCGCTGTTGGCGTGAATCAAACTGTACCGGACTCAAGGCTTTCCGGACAACCCGCAGCCGCGCCAGCACCCTCTCCTCCTCCTTCACAACCGCTGAAACCACCCGCGCCACCAGCGGCCTTGGATGAGAGGCCTATGACCCCCAACGTCCCTCCGCCTCCGTCACCCATCATCGTCCCGTCATCGCCTCCAGCTGGACCGAGCCCCCCTGTTGGTTCCCCAGAGGCCCTGTCTTCACCGGCCGCTCCTCCCCCCAGCCCTCCCCAGATCCCAGAAATCCCAATTGTAATGGCACTCCCGGCGGCCAGCTTCAAGGTTTTTGCGGAAAGGTCAACCACGATGCTTTGGGATTTCCTTGCGATCCCCGGCGCCCAATCCTTGGAATCCCGGCGCAAGTTCCTGGCGTCTTTCCAGGCCTCACTGGCGTTGTCGAGGGCGGAAATGGAGGAGATGATGAGCATGGCTTAGGCGCATTGCCCCCCCCCCTTCCCCCTTCTTCCCTTTCTCTTGTTTTTTTATTTTGGTTGTACCGCGCTTCCGTTACCCTAAGAAAATACACGTATCTGCAAGAGGTCTTAACCTTCTGAGAAAAAGTGCGCAACCGCGCTTTGTGAGAATGAGCTTGAGATTGAGTTCTGCGTCCGCGCGCTTTGCTTCGTGAGCGACCGTAAGTGACTAGCCGTTCCAAAAGAGGCACCTGGACTGCCCCAGACAAACTGCCACACAGTTCCGCGTACCCATCCTGTAACAACACAACAACCAAACACCAGCGCGCGCCACCGTAAGGGAAGAGAGAGAGAGAGAGTAAGAGAACGGACATTCTGGGGTGTCTAGTTGTTCCGGCTGTGAACCGGCTAGAGCACCCCCTCACCAAATCAAGCTTATTCCCATACCAACCACCCATCCTTGAGATATCCTGAGAGAAAAGAAAAAGAGAAAAAAAGAAACCAACAGAGAAGAAAAATAGAAAAGAACACATTTTTTTTGCGCAACACCCGTAGACCACCCGCAAATTGCTCTTCATCCCGTCTCCCCCATCCGCGGGATTGTCCTCGCGTCCCGGTTCCGCGGGGCTTTTCCTCCCGTTTACAGACCCGGCTTCATGCCGCACCCGCGTTTCCTGCAAAAACCCCAAGCCAGCAAAGAACCCACAATCCAGATAAGAAAGAAACATAGAGAAACAAACATTCTGGAGTGTCTAGTTGTTCCGGCTGTGAACCGGCTAGAGCACCCCCTCACCAAATCAAAACTTATCCCCTACCCCCACCACCTCCCCCCCAACTTGGCCACTGTCCCCAGCTGGTTGCAACCGCCTACTCCGTTGCAACGGCACGTTCTCCGCTTCTCTGCCCAAAGACAAATCCCCGCATTGCGTTCCTAAACCATTGCTGCTGTGGAAAGAATAAAGGTTATCCCCCTATAATTGTCCCAAGGTTCGGAAGTTAACAGTTCCCTGCGTTTGAAAGGAGATGAGGATGTCCAAAGTTGCACTTAAATGTGAAATAGAAATAAGGAGATAAAGAGATAAAGAAAAGTAGGGAGAGAGAGAGAAATTGCCAATCCTTCAATCCTAAGAACTTTCCACCTGGGTGTGTATCCGGTATGAGTTCCTTTAATCTCCTGGTGAGACGAGTGATCCAATTCAATGATGATGTGTTGTGCTTCCTCCTCCTCTGCATCCATGCATGCCCCTCCTCCACCCCGGAGTTGGGAGTGAGGATAAGTCTTCCCCCTCAACCCTAACCTAAGTACACGCGCAATTGACAGTATGACAAAGAAACAGAAAACAATCCCGAAACAGAAACCCTAGCCTCCTCTCCCCACCTCCTCCGTACCAAACTCCCCCCGTCGTCCGTACGCCGTTCCGTCCACCCGGTTTGTCCTTCTCATGATGCAGTCCTTGCACCACGCCCTACTCAGAGCCCCCTGCGCCTGTCTGTATCCGTTTGTCCGCGCCCGTTGTGGGTGTTTGGTAATATCCAGCATGATCCGCACGCTTGCATGCGCGCTTCATTTGTTCCTTCATAGCCCGCGGATTTCTCCGTCCCTACGTATCCAAACCGGCGCGCCCGCAAACCTAGTCGAGCACACTACCTTCCAAATCCAATCTCTGGGGCGGATTTCCACCCACACCACATTAATGCTGAGCCCGACCCGTCCACCAGGTGCAGAGCCAAACAGCGGCTGCTGCTGAGCACTCCGCATACCCTAATGCTGAGCCCGCTTGCCCCCAATGCTGAGCGCGCAGCCGCGACGCAGTTCCCAATCCATGTCTATAAATTGACACCACATCCCCCCCCAACTTGAGTTCTGTCCCCAGAAGTTTCCCATTGCTTCACCATACTACCACCCCCGCCACTTCCACTCCCACTACCACCTTCCCCATCCTCCTTCCGCATCTTGCCAATATGCTCCCATGCAAGTTCTGCGCCCGGAACAGGCACGCGTGTTCAGTTGTCCCCGGTAAACGCGCCTGTGTTGCTTGCCATTGCGGCCATTGTTGCTGCTCGCTTAGCAACAGCATCCCTCAAGCTCCCCCCCAATCCAGCTCTCGCCCCAGGCCGCGCAAGAGGGCTTGTCCGGACCCGTTTGTGGTTTTGGACAACGACTTTATCTCGGAAGGCTTGTGGACACCCCCCGGTTCACCTTCATCCCACCGCCCCCAAGCTCCGTCACCCACCAACTTGCATGTGAGCCGCGACTCGGCATCACCTCTCCGCCGGGCCGGACCTCCGCAATGGGGTGAATACAAAACCTCGGAGGAATGGCGCGCGGCGACCCGCGCTTGGGCTGCCACTGTCGGCGTGAACCAAACGGTACCGGACCCAAGACTCTTTGGAAGACCCGCGGCCGCGCCAGCACCCCCTTCTCCTTCTCCACGACCACTGACACCGCCCGCGCCACCAGCGGCCTCCGATGAGAGGCCTGCAACCCCCAACATCCCTCCGCCTCCGTCACCTATAGTTGTCCCGTCATTGCCTCCAGCTGGACCAAGCCCCCCTGTTGGTTCCCCGGGGGCCCCATCTCCACCGGCCGCTCCTCCAGCCAGCCCTCCCAAGATCCTGGAGATTCCAATCATAATGGCGCTCCCAGGGGCTGGCTTTGAGGCTTTTGCCGAAAGGTTGACCACGACGCTCCGGAATTTCCTTGCAATCCCCGGTGCACAATCCTTGGAATCCCGGCGCAAACTCCTGGCGTCTCTCCGGGCTTTACTGGCGGCCTCGAGGGCGGAAATGGAGGAAATGATGAAGATGACTTAGGCGCATTGCCCCCCCTTTTCCCCTTCTCCCTTTCCTCTACTTCTTCTCTTCTTGTTGTTTTACCGCGCTTCCCTTTTCATTAAGAAAATACATGTATCCATGCGAGGTCCTAAACTTCTGAGAAAAAGTGCGCAACCGCGCTTTGTGAGAGTGAGCTTGAGATTGAGTCCCCGCCCGTGCGCTTGCTTCGTGGGCGACCGTAAGTGACTAGCCGTTCCAAAAGAGGCACCTGGACCGCCCCAGAAAAACTGCCACACAGTTCCGCGTACCCTTCCTGTAACAAACACAACAACCAAAACACCAGCGCGCGCCACCCTAAGGGAAGAGAGAGAGAGAGTAAGAGAACGGACATTCTGGGGTGTCTAGTTGTCCCGGCTATGAAACGGCTAGAGCACCCCCTCCCCAAATCAAGCTTATTCCCATACCAGCAACCCATCCTTGAGATATCCTAAGAGAAAGAAAAAGAGAAAAAGAAACCAACAGAGAAGAAAACTAGAAAAGAACACTTTTTTTTCTTTTTTTTTTTTTGCGTGACGCCCGTAGACGGCCCGCAAATCGCTCTTTGTCCCGCTTCCCCCATCTGCAGGATTTCCCACGCTTCCTGGTTCCGCGGGGCTTGTCCTCGCGTTTACGGACCCGGCTTTGTGCCGCGCCCGCGTTTCCTGTAAAAACCCCAAGCCAGCAAAGACCCCACAATCCAGATAAGAAAGAAACATAGAGAAACAAACATTCTGGGGTGTCTAGTCGTTCCGTCTGTGAACCGGCTAGAGCACCCCCTCACCAAATCAAAAATTATCCCCTACCCCCACCACCTCCCCCCCAACTTGGCCACTGTCCCCAGCTGGTTGCAACCGCCTACTCCGTCGCAACGGCACGGTCTCCGCTTGTCCGCCCAAAGACAAATCCCTGGATTGCGTTCCTACACCATTGCCGTGCTCCACACTCCCCTTGTCAGATCCTTCACCCCCTTCCGCCGTTTTTTCAAACGAGGTAGATCCTTGTGCAAAGAAGTGCTTGACATGCAAAGCCGCTGCCTTCCGTTTCAGCGGAGTACCGTCTAATTCCTCCAACTGATAGCTGCCGCCCTCAAACTTGGACAACACGCGGAACAGGCCGTTCCACTGGTTAGCAAACAACTTCCCCCACTGAGACTCCAGACTTTGGTTGTACAGGAGCACCAAATCCCCCTTCCGCAAGGGATCCCGGAGGCGATGCAAGCAGCGCTTGTCCGAATAGCCCACCAATGCCGTCCGAGTCTTCTTCAGCCGGTCCGCAGCCTTTGCGAGCATTCCGTCCCGTCGAAGGAGCTGTTCGGCGCAAGCCTCAAGCAACTCGGCAGAAGTCTTCACCTTCCACCAGTCAACCCCCAGGAACGTCTCCAACTCAATGTCCACCAGAAGCACGGGGCGCTGCCCAAAAAGTAACTTGTACGGCGAGTAGCCTGCTGACCGCTTCACCAAAATCCAATCCGCAAACAGAACCATTGGAAGGGTCTCCTGCCAGCGCTTACCATCCTCCCCGCACATCTTGACCAGGGCGTCCTTGATTGGCTGATGCCCGCGTTTGATCATGCCGGCCCCCTTGGGATAGTACTCTGTTACTCGGCCAAACTTGGCTCCGCAACTCTTCACCAACTTGACCAAACGGCCGCAAAACTCAGCCCCTCTGTCCACTGTGACCAGACAAAGCAACCCGTACGGCGCGAACCAATCTTCCTCCAGAAATAGAGCAAATTTGTCTGCCGAGAGCTTGACCAATGGACCTGCTTCCACCCAACCGGACAGGTTGTCCCGCACAACAAGCAGATAGGCAAACTTACCGGCCTTGATGTGGATGACATCAAGCAAGACTTGACCAAAGAGGGCGTCTTCCCCTGTGGGTTTTCCGACTTCCTTGGGTAGTCTTGCCCTCCGCCGTTGACAGGCTTCGCAGGACGCCAGCCATTCCCGCACCGCACGCACTACCCCCGGCCACCAGAACCGCTCTTTGACCCGCCTCCGCGTCTCAACCTCACCTCGATTACCAAGATTGTTGTGAAGGCTCTGGAGGATAGCTTCCTGATCCGCCCTTGAAGTGGTAACCAAAAGGGGAACCGGAGTCTTCCACTGCCAAAGCTGCCCCTCCTGTACGTAGAAATTCCCTGCGCCCCACTTCGCCCATTGCATGTCCTTCTCCGTAGCTCCATTGGGAAAAAGAAGGTCCCGCAAGTAGTCACAAAGGATTGCGTACCGCTCGTTCTGCCAGAGCAGCAGCTGAACGTCTGCCTCCACAACCCCTACCTTGACAACCAGGGTCTCCACATTGAGCAGTTCCACGTCCTCAAACGGGTTGTCCCTTGGATACCGCAACAACGCATCAGGCATTGTGAACGCTTTCCCCGGAACATGAACAAAAGTGAAGGAGAAAAGTTGAAGAAACGCCACCCACCTGGTCATGGGAGCTTTGGGCAACGCCGGGGAATTGATCATACGCGCCAGCACCTCTGCGTCCACCAAAAGCTCAAAGTGAACCCCCCACAAAAGATACTGGAGCCGCCGCATGATCTTGGTGACCCCGCACAACTCCAACTTTGGCTGGGAGTACCGGCTTTCCGTTGGAGTGAAGGTGACCGACTCGTAAGGTACCGGCCTATCCTTGCCGTCTTCCTCTTGAGTGAGAACCCCCCCGCGCCAAATTTGCTGGAATCAACCGCTAGCCTAATTCCTCCTGCGTTGTAGTCAAGATTGCGGAGCACAATGTCACGTCCCACGATCTCCTTGAGCTTCCAGAACGCGCAATCGCATTCTTCCCCCCACTTCCACTCCGTGCCTTTCCGCGTTAGTGATTGGAGCGGGCTTGCCACCTCCGCAAACCTCTCGATGAACATACGGAAATAGCTAAATCATCCCAAGAACTGAAGGATATGCAACACCGTCTGCAGGGTCGGCCATTCGAGGACCTTGTTCTTCAGTGTAGGGAAGAACAGATGAGTGTTCATTCACTTGAGGTTCAGCTGGCTTAAGTAGACTAAGTACAAAAGAGGCTGACAAGTGGTTGAACAAATAATGGGAAATGAATAAGAAATATTCAATAATGGGCCATCAGAGACCGCACAAGGTGAAGGACTACAAGACAGGTTGCACTCAAGATTCAGGCAACACTAACAGTAGACAAAAATTCTAACACCCCCTTGCTCCAAAGACTGGCCAGGCCCTTCTGGGAATGATCCACAATGAGTTGGGATCCCTGCTGCATGAGATTGATTTTATTTTAGTGTGGGTCCCAGGGAATGCAGGCATCCACAGAAGAAAAGTGGCCAATACCCTTGCTGGACAATCATCAGGTTTTCAGAACACCCCCATGCTGAAGGTGGACAACAGAGCCCCCAAAACCAAACACTGTATCATGGGCCCCAGACTCACAATATGGCTCAGGTCAAGCCTAAGAATAGGAATCAGTGCTCTGATCAACCAGCTCCTCTTAGGAAATTGCTTGCTGAACTCTTATTTATACCAGGTCAGAAGACACACTGATCCACTCTTCCCTTCTTGTGGTTGCAGGGAAACGGTGGCTCATGTTCTGAATCACTGCAAGAAGTACTGGGCCTTGCACTCAGAACTCTGACAGAACCTTTGAAAGTTCAAGATTTGATTCAGAGCTAACAGGCTGGAAGCCTTCCAGAAGGATCCAAAATTTTCCCCCATCATGGCCATGTTTCTGATTGCCACTGGTCGATTTGCCTTAACTCAGACATTTTTCCTTCTCTTCCTTTTTCAGTTCTCATTGCCTTTCACTTCTCTTCTCTGTTTTTGTTTCCTTTCTTCTTCCTTTGCCGCTCCTCTTTCCTTCTCTTTCCCCAATGTATTTGTATACACTGCTGTGCCTCATCCCTTCTCCTTTTGGGGTCCTTCCTATGTCTCTTGCTCCCCCCTGGTTGACAGGGTGGCTTGTACTTGCTCTCAGAGATTCATAGTGCGCAATGCAACATGCAAATATGCACTTTTTAAAAAAAAATGCTGATGTGCTCTCCATTTTATGTTATACTTTACTGTTTCTTGCATGAAGTATCCCACACCCTTCTGTCTTTGTTTGAAACCAATAGCAGCTTATAGTTCCTGTGATGTGGAATAACAAGTTATGTGTTCTGCATTCTCATCAAAAAATGTGCAGCATGCACTCATTGTGCATTCTTCTTTGTACCTGAGTTTCCTATTGAAGAATCTGTAGTGCTTATTGTTGGCCAAGCATCCTCCTTTAGGGTTCCAGTGACTATGCTTTTCACACTTTGGCTGGTATGGTGCAAGTTTGGATTTTGCCTGTAACACATCACTACAGCTGGTTTCCACACTACTCTCTATGGACCAAAAAAGTTGATTGATTATTGGTTTTGGATAGATCTCTAGATGATATTGATTTACCTGAATTTAATCAACAGGCATTGATCCCCAGTGAACCATAAGGTGGTACTTAGAGTCCAAATTGATCTCCCCCCCCCCCCCCACCCTGCAGCCAACCAACCAAAACTCAAGTCAATCGATTGAGGAGCGGTTGAAAATGTACTTTTGGGTTTACTGTCGAGTTCAGGATTCATGACTGGAGTGAAGCCCAAGTCCTCAATCCTTCGTATTTCTCTTAATTTTGACCCAACCCCACTGCCGACGATCCTCAGTTTGTGAGCTTGGTTGAAACATAATCCGACCACTGACGCTCAAGGTCGAGTGCGGCTATTGGGTGATGAGTAGATCTGTAGGAAGGAGCAAAGGGGACGATCGCGTTTTGGGTGCTTGGTTAGCGAGTCAGCAGTTATCCACCCTTACAGCTGGCTGCCGTACCCCAGAGCTCCGAGATGAGTTCAAGTATCTAGATATGTGCATATGTATGCGTGTCTCGATATCGTGATCCTTGCATTTTGATTGGATGAGCGGAGTTTAGAGCTGATTGAGATGGGTCAATGGGAATGGATACGATGACTTGATCATGGATAAATATTTACCCTTTCTAATTGTCGCTCGAGAGCAATGGTGGATATGACGGTAATATCGAACAGGTTAATTAATTTATTGGATATATCCAGCAAGTCATTCGAGCCAATCGGTCACAAGGTTGTTGCTCCACCAAGCCCCCAACTAGAAGACGGCGGTTGCTACTGCACACTACCCCGTGCCAGTACGACGGGACAACTGGGCCGTCAAAGTTTGTGTGGGTGGGTCTGTCGAGAGCTTACATCCCCGGTGATGATCACCTGTCATCGACCCAAGTATACTCTGGTGACCAGTGGAAACATAAATACTTCAAATCTTAATATACCCCAGTGCATGTACAGATATTTGCGTATGACAGATAGATCAACGTTATACTTACGGCATGACTCATGGTATCTTTCAAGTCGACGATCGACATCGATCCGATCAGCGGATCTTCATCGTCGATGACTTGCAGTCAGCAGCCCCCAGCTAGCAGCCTGCAGCACGAAGGATTGTGGATGTAGGCGGATTGGCGAGATAAAGCTGTGGGATGCATACCAATATGTGTCGTCTATATGTAATGTATCCTAATCCATGCATGTATGTATGCACTTACACAGACATGCGAATTCGATGCGACGATGGGTGGGGGCGGAACGAGCTGCAAGTCTTCCTTTTTCACTTTGGTTTTGATCCTATGGATCGAGCCCCGGAGACTAGTGCCGGGTGGGAGATGGTCTGCAGGCTGCTCCCCCCGGGATGGGTGTGATGTTGATTCGAGTGAATAATAGGCTTGCCGCTTGACGATGACGTGTCGTCGACCAGCCGGCCAAACACACCCAGAGGTGTAACCCGGGATGGAGCCCTTGGGTCTTCGACCTCCAGTTCGGATGAAAGACCTGAGAGTGGGGCCGGGGGTGGAGCGTCGATGGCAGTCGAGGTGCTAGCCCGCCAGTTTGGATGAATGACGAGCTACCTCCTACCCATCCTCCTGAGTTCTCACTACTACTCAATCGCTCATGAACATCTCTCTACCTTACAAGTGTAAATATATACCTAAGCTGGCGGGGGAGGGGGGTGTAATGACGGGGAAAAGGTAACGCAGTCAGTGGGAGTTGAACCCACATCTGCCCATTGCATGCGGGATGCTCTAACCATTGAGCTATAACCGCTTGGTGCGAGGTGTACATCACAACAGGGGGGACTCATGATCCCGGCTGTCTGCCTGTACCGTATGTACATTATACACTTGCGCTACCACAGTCTTGGGTCGTTGTAGATAGGTAATATTGATCGTGACTTCTTGGCTCGTACCGCCACACCCACTTCGCCGAGTCTTTTCTTAGGAGGAGCCGTTGTTGAGATCCTGAGTGGTGGGTGGCGTTGTCCGATCCCCGTTCGATCGGAGGCTGGTTCGGCTTCCGATTCCCACCGTTCGTTCAAGAAAGAAGTAGACGCGCACACACACTGCACACACTTGGAGTGACTTGCCCCTGCCCGCTGTCAGTTGTAGTCGGAAGTCATTCAACACGTATGTATGTAAATATTTACATCTGTCATCCCAACACCTATTTAGCACCCACGCCCATCACCATCCTCGGGACGAACGAGCGTCTAGCATGACTATCAATACTTGATGAGTACGGGGGTATAGTGACTTGAGAGGGAGCGGTCGAGAAGGCAGAAGACACTGCAAGAACCCAGACCAAGGCAACATGGCCACCAAGACGGTAAATACACACAGCTCCAACACACACCAAGTTATGTACGAAATGGCACACTATTGATCTCGATCGTAGAGTAAACAAGCACTAAAGACTAGTTTACATTTTTATTTATCTATCTATTTACTTATTTATTTACTACACCCCTGCTCCCAGCCCGATCGAGAGGCTCGGCTCGCCCCACCCGTACTCACCAAGAAATGAGCTCAGGATAAAAAACTAACATGGATCGAATACCTCCCCCTCTCAGGATTCCAAGCCGAGGAAGGTACTCAGATAGTCCCACCCAACCCTTGATCCCATCGATGGTCATCAGGATGAAAAATAACGACCAACACCAAGTCTGCAAGTCGACCCTCAAGAACCGGCGCGAGCTCATGACCATGCCTTGGATCTCAAGAACCCCGCAAGCCCCACTCATCGACTAACCCACTCTACTCATCCTCCAACAACCTCGATCTCATCCAGACTACCACCACCGACGACGACGACGACGACGACCCATAGCCCCTCTAGCTGCCCTCATCATCAGCCGACCAACGCGCAGCAAGCCTATCAGCGACCCCCATGCCACCACCACTCAGGGGCCCTCCCTACCTACAAGATCAACAGCATCCTACCTATCATCAATCGACATCCTCGATCATGATCGTCATCCCTGACCCGGCGGTCTCATGAGCCTCGATGTACATACCACCACCACCCCTTACGATCTTTTCTCAACCCAGATACTCACTCAACCATCGTCATCTTCACCTCATCCCCACCCGGCTCGACGCGAATATCCCAACTCAACCATTCATCCCACACTCTGGCCTCGACCCCCTACCACCCATCATCGCTGCCTCCCGATCAGCATCCTCACTCGCCCGATCGATCGATCCCCGCTGCGTCATCGACTCCTCATCCCGATCACCCTCGTCCCCCCTCCTCCGGTAGGAAGAAACCTCGGAGGATCAGGATCTCTCCCGGTGTCTTGAACATGCTCAACAACGCCTCTCGATCGAATTCAACAGTCTCGATCCATTCGTCCCACTCATCCTCAAACTGCGGTAGTCTACACAGTCATCTCAGGTTCACGAGCTCCCAAGGTTCGAGTTCGAAGCATACCAGTCATCTTACCTCTTCTCTCCTGCATCCTAGAACCAGTTCACCTGCCTCAACCCATCATACCACCCTACCCTCCGACTCGACTTCGTCCTCGAGCCTTGTCGATCCCCAGATCTCCTCTCCGACGACGTACCATCATCTCAAGAGATCTAAGACGAACTCTCAGTCCTCCGACCAAAGTAGTATCCTCTTCGGAACCCCTCAACTAGATCGAGCCGATCATTCTCACCCTCCAATCCATCACTCCCCCAGATCGTCCTCCCCTCATCATCATCCCTCCGATCCCATCGCTATGACGAATCAAGCCTCTACAAACCCCGATCCCCTCATAGGTCGATCGAGGAGACTTCCTTCGTTCAGTTACACGGCCGATGACGAAAGTATCGAAGAATTACTCAAAACCTTGGGTTACGGCCCAGGTCCGTCGAGGCCAAGCTCCCAAGCATCTCAAACGAATTCCACAAATCCTCCTCAGTCCGCCCAATCACGCAGCACTGAACCGAGGCCACCCGTGGTCATGATGGATATAGATGGTCGAGAGTTTTCGATTCATGAACATTCTCTAAGTCCCGTTTCGTAAGCTTCCCGATCCCGTATCTCCCTCAGAATAATCCCCTCGATCCTTCATCCGCCCTCAAACCTGCTGTTCTTGCTAGCTCAATGCTGATCATCCGATGATTCTTTTCTAGGGAAAGGACCGAACTTGAGACCAGCTCGTCTAAAACTAGTCATAGTAAGAGGCGCCCGTTAGTTCAGACTGTGCTCTCTCAACGGCTTCACTCGGAGCATGGCCTCCATCCTGTTGCTCCACTCAGTCTTTCTCCCAAGCCCAAACATCTCTCAACCCCATCATCCCCCTCTTCTCCGTACCGCTCTCCACCTGCCTCCTCGACCCCTTCCAAACTGGCCGATCGCCCTAGAGACTCCAGGCCACTCTCTGAACCGCAAAAGCTTGCAACGTTACCCCCAAGGTCCAGCAGTCCTGCTCAGATCAAGTCAACCCATCTGTTTTCATCCCCACCCGGCTCCATTAGCCCTGGGCGTCCATCGATTCATCGGCTACCCAAAAAGACATCCCATCTGATCCAACTCTTTGAAAACAGCCTTGCATCATCCTCGCCACCAAAACTGCCGATCTCAACATCCCCCCATCACACGGCCATCCCCTCCTCCTCCCAACCTGCCTTCACAACTCAGAATCGATCTTACACCTCAATACCCGTCGAACATCCGGATCGAGGATCTTCTCCTCATTCACCCGCCTCACCGCTACAGGCACGAAACCAATCAAAATTTTCATCAATGGATCCACTAGTCGGCAGATCGAGCTCTCCCCATCTTAGATCTCCGAATGTCTCCCTTCGGGCTTCATCACCTCATTCACCCGGTTTAAACTCGATGGACCGCTTAGATCCTACATCCTTACCCGCCCCTAGTATGACCGAAATGGAGTGCTTGAGACAGCGTCAAGAACGCCGTGAGCGTATAGCCATGGCTGTCAAGAATCACACCCCTCACTCGCCTTCACGGCTCAAGATCAATGATGCAACTTCTAAATTAGATATTTCAAGCCCCAGGTCGGATCATCCCCTCAAGCATCGGAAGTCTGTTGCATCGTCGTTGACCTCTAGAATCAGCGATCGCGTCTTACATGCTGGGACGATATGGTATAGGAATCCCAAAGCAAATCGTTGGCGAGAGACTCGAGGCATTCTGACCCCTGAGGCCCTCTATCTCATGAATGAACATGGTGAAGTCGATCCCAACGTGCCCGATCAATCTATTGAGCTTAGTCTGAGCGGTTGCACATCGGTGGAAAGTGTCCGAAGTAAGCGCTCCTATGGTCCCGATTTTAGCGAGCCTCACCTTCACATCTTGAGAATTGCATGGGCTGAGTTTGATCCTCGCACCAATTCTCGAATCGAGTACGAGGAGTTTTTGGGATGTGGTCGGGCAACCCAACGAGCTGATTGGGTTGGGGCGATATGGTTTGTCTCTTCTTCTCGCTTCATTTCCAGATCGAGTCGTGCGACCGGATCAAACTCGTTGATTGATTCCTTCCGATTTTGCCTCCTCTTATCTGCTCTCAGGCAAGCCGCCCATGATCAAGGTGGATTTGTTGATCAACCTGATATACCCTTGAGAGGAAAACCTTCGCCTACCATCGTTCAGCCTAGGTCGATCATATCTTCGACTCAGACTCATCTATCACCGTCGCTTCCTCATTCACAACCACCGAACGCCGATTCCTCGACATCATCGCCTCAGCAAGTACCAAGCCCCAAACTCAATCCAGTTGTACTCATGGATCGTTCCCTTTCCGTCGACCCGGGCCAAGTTCCTGAACCGTCTCCGCCTGCCACTACTCCATCGCTCGCCGAACATCATCTTGCTTCGCCCTCTCATTCGGGGCTACCACCTGCTTCAATAGTTAGCAGTTGTATCTCGGAAGCATCCACACCTACCACAAATTTGCACAGTGAAGTAGATCGTGATCTGCTTGCTAACCAGCAAGTGACCAGATCTCCCGTTCTTTCATCGACTCGATTTTTATACAACGATGTTCCGGCCTCTAGCTTAGAAGAAACCGTTCAGGAAACCCATGATCCGGAGCTCGCTCAGCGTCATTATCCCATCGACCCCAATCTGGAGCGAAATCCAACGAGGCCCAAAACACCTGAACTCGACATATTTGCGATGCTGGATCGAATGAGTGTGTGCGGCTCGATACATCGAAGCACGGCCGCTTTTTACGATCCGTCTCCCCCGGACTGTCCTCAAGCTCATCAATCTGATGGCATCCTCAACCCTCAACCGATTAGTGCCAATGAGCAGGCCGACATCTCGGCCCTCGAACGGGATGCCAACCACGCTCGACAAAGCCCTTCGAACCATTCTTATCGCACCATGCGCCCGACGTCAGCAGCCGGATTTTATGACAGAGTCGTGAATTCACCCCGCTCATCCCCACAAGGACCACGGCCGTCCGATAACGAGCATCTCTCGGAGGTGATGTCAATCCCCAAGCCTCATGGAAGTTCAACTCGCCCCTTGAGCTTGACACCCACCAACGTCTCCTACCAGCCTGCCCATCTGAACTCCCAACTCAAACCCCCTTCAAACCTGGCTTTACCTGAGCCTAAAAGGGGAGCTTGGTCCGATACTGATCGTCTGTCTAATCAGACCGATAATGTGCTAACGGGATCCAATCCCGCTCGAGCCGTCCAACGAGACTTGCGTAGGATTTTGAAGACAATCGAACGTAATGATTCTCACCGGGCCGACCAATCTGACTCACTTGGGCAGTATCTTGATAGTATTCAACATCAGCTTCAAAACGTTGCGACGAAGCTGCGCGGCCATCAATTCGAACGGGAGTCTAATTATCCAGTGAACGAAAGTGATGAACCTACGATTGCAGATAAAGTGGATTACATGCTCAGCCTGTAAGCCTCTTCTCTACGCACCACATGTCACTTCTTTTTCTCACGTTCGATTCTTCACCTCCCCTGAATTTAAAATAAGCTGCAATGTATTGCTTGAGAGTCAGCATAAAGTCTCTAGCGCAGTAGAGAAAAATCTACGGGCTCATGGCGTTAGCATAAGCCATCGATCAGCTCACCCACGATCGATGTCATCGAATACCCATCCTAGCCGACGTCACTCGCGTAACGCTCTTGAACCAGGCATGCCTGGTCCTGCTCCCTTGACACCTCACACCGAGCCCGGTCTCGATAATGATGCACCAAGCTCATCCAGTCGGACAGAATCACCCCCCCTACCACCTCTGCCCGAAGACACCGATGCTTTGGAATCTTCACAACAAGTTCGGAATCTTCCAACCAATCCTCCCGAAGTTTTGCCCCCAGTAGCTGTACAAGAGGCCGGTTTGGATCGAATTGAGAATTTATTGGTGGCATTGCTTGCACGCATGGATGAATCTTCACAACGGCAGCAGTCAGAGCCCCCACCGCCAGTGCCCGATAAAGACACCCCTAAACCTGGTCTGGAAGATGCTCGTCAATCGGGCGTTCGCACCGATAGTCAGAGTGACACCTTCGATCTGGATGCGGATGTGGCCCTATGGAAATCTAAGGGCAAAGGTATTTCATTAAGCGATGGAATTGGGGCGTGGAACGAAGAGCAACGTAGACCCCTCGGTCAAAGTGTTGCTAGTCATGCCGCTAGTGTTTACCCCCCCACTGAACTGGAAGCACCTGCTTCTGACCAGTTGAATCCTCACCTTATTCCTGTCAGTTCTCTTCCTCCTATCGATTAATATTCCACCCTCGATCTTTTGTAACACGATTTAACTAACTCCGGGTCCCTCTTTTCTGACCCTACGTGTGCTCCCACTAGGATTATAACCTCGCCTATGAGGCGGAAGATGCAGTGGCACGGCGGATCGCCGACGAACGCGCTCGTGCTGCGAGAAGACTGGAAGGAGTTTCGACTCCTTTCGGTTATCGGCAGTCTTTCCCTGTGAATACTCTTGCGTTCCTGGACAACCCCCGAGTGCCCAGCCAAGCAGTTGAGCCAATGTTGACCGTTCCGCCCAATCAAGACCATCATGTTGAGGATACCAGACGACAAACAACCCAAACCATTGGTCCGCAAGGCTCTGTTCCTGAACAAAGTTATTGGTCATCCACGGTGTGTATTTGTGCTGCCATCAGATTGGATCCTAAGCTTGCAGCTGTTGACGATCCTTCCTCCACCATTCTCTTCAGACCCCTACAGTGGAAGAACAGGTTGGCTTCATTCTTCTACCGATCTGATTGTACCCGTTAATCATCATCACTCAGGCTGACTGGACGGCAATCCCTCATCTGCGGCATATTAAGGCCGAATCCGCCCCGCCCCCTCCTCCCAAAGATGGTGAATACAACCCACATCACCTCAGTCAAGCTGCCCCTTCGGTGCGGGAACCGATTCGAGTGGCCTCCGAGGCTGTTTCCCACCAATCAGCTGCCCGTCCCCTATCGTTAGCTTCGAGACCGGCTTCCGCTGCGCCCCCTCCAATATCCCAGCCTCACATTTCACCCGAAGAAATTCGTACCGTCGTTCAAGAGGCGTTACAACACGTAAGTCCTGCGTGTATTATTCTCTCAAGTCTTACTTCACCCTAACTCATCTGTGGTTTTAAAGCATTCGACCGAGCAAGCACCGGTGCTTGAAGAGGTAGTAACCTTGCTGCGTACTCAGGATCAAGGTAAGTCATCGGCACGGTCGGATCAATTCCGTGACTATCTTTTGTTGCTCATTGGGAGGAACCTACTAAATGATCTTGGCGCCGCCAGTCAATCAGGCCTCTGTTCTGAATCAAGCGGAAGTATCAAGGTACTTGGGGCAATTGAACGTCCACTTGGAAGGTGTGCTCCACAAGAAAACTGAAGAGATTCAACACATCGGGGAAAACGTCTTACGATTGGAGAAACAATTGGCCATCTTGCTCGAGCAATCAGAAAAGATCTCATCCGCTATTCCCATCATAAACTCTATCCCTTCGACCTCAGCCCCTCCTGCTGAACAAGCCCCGACTTGTATTGATCAGCTCGACGAAGTTGCCCACCAAACTTATGATGCTGAGACCGAAGCAGAGGCGCGAAAAGTTACTGACAACGCTGCACCCGACGGCCCAGTCGACGTATCGGTCCAACCGCCCGGGGGCGATGGGTTGGAAGTACCCTCTGGTACCGATGAGCCTCATGGTATGCCAGTTAAACCCCAGTCAACTTGGTTACCTCCCACCATCAGTATTGAATTGAAGATGTTGATTGTGAATGATGGCGGATTTTTCAGTTACTCTGATGAGCAAGAAACCTTCGGTCGGTTACCGTATCACTGGACCACGTGCTCGTAAACTCAGTTTCAACAAGGGTCTCAAGGGACCCAGGATGCCCTCGGGGCTTGCGACAGTAGGCAAACTTTGGGGAGGACCCGTGCCCGCCGCTGATCGAGCCGCCAGGTGGGGCACAGGTGGTGGAAGCTTGAAGCGCATACCGACTAAAGTTAGCCATGTATCGGATAATCCTACGAATGTTGAGGGTGCTCTCTCTGCCATCAATCCTGACGATCCCGTCGGTCAAGAGGCTTTGAGTCAGATGGATGCCACAGAGGATGATAAAGCTGGTACAATTGCCCTAGGGTCAGTATTGATAATTTTCTGGATCATTTCACTCCTTCTGTAAATCTTGAGAATTTTCGGAAGTTTGATGCCGGGTCCTTTTTTACTCCTTCTGAACCAGAATATCCCATATCTTAAAATTTTTGCGCGAGAATTCAGAAAAAGAAGAACTTCGTCGACAGAAAAAAGAAGCTGAGAAAGCCGCCCAACCTCAACCTGCTATACCCGATGAAATGGAACAAAGACGTGCCAAGATTGAAGAGCTGCAGCTAAGGCGAGAGGCAACCTTGGCAGATGATAAAGCCAAACGTGAGTCGGCCGACTACTCTTGACTATTATCAAAGCATCCCACCGAATGAATCTGAGTACTTGGGTATTGATACCGATTTCCTATCCAACAGAAATGCAGGCAATGATGCAAGCCATGAAGCAGCAAGCAGCAGAGCATGATAGATTGCTGAAGAAAATTGTGGAAGAAGTTGAAGCTCAAAAAGCAACCAACCCTGAAGGTGAAGCCGAAGAGCGCAAGAGGAGATACGAAGAAGCTATGGAAGGTGTTCATAGAGTCTTGGCTACGGTCGAAAGTGGTGTTTTATCTCACCTGGAAGACTTCAAAAGTCAAATGTTCAATGAGGTTTGTTGGATTAGTATCTTGTGTCGAATAATCCCTCTATCGATAGTTAATTTTCATTTTTATCGTCAACATCGCGGCTCACTTGTTTTATTTTCGTCTTGTATCAGATGAAGACAACTTTTGAGAAAGTCGGCGAACTAAGAGAACAAAAACAACAGATTCAAGCCGATATTGCCGACATGCTATCATACATGAGTAAAGTAAGAGGAGGTGCACCTGACGTAAGTGTTGCTTTCAACAATTGCAAAAAGTCAACTTCGGCCCTAAGCCTCCTGCCTCTTATCTTCGAACCTTAGCCTCGATGGCAATTCCCTAGCCCAGTAGCGAGTGTGCATGGTGGAGGGGCAGAAGGATCTGTTGCGGGTGGAGGGTATCAACCATTATTACCGATTCCTGAGACCTATCCAAGTCCGCATGTCGATCATCCAATCGACCGAGAAGGAACCGAGATCGATGGTGGAGTTGCCAGAAGCGTGGCGGGATTCGGTCCTCGTCCACCCGGTCGACGCTAATCGAACCCGACCAAAAAAACGAAAAAAAAAAGAGAAACCAAACCATGACTCAGTTTTTTTTTGACGTTCTCTTTTGATTTTGATCTTTGTCGATTCTTGGGATTTCTTGATATTCCTTTTTTTTCTTTCGTTCAGGAAGGACCGGAAATTTTGATTAATCTTTTTATCCTCTTGCCTCATTCTTCTTTACCCCGCAAGTATTGAACTCTTCGGTCATGATATAATTTTTGATCTAAAAACGGTTTCAAAGTCAACCACCATCCCGTATTATTTATAACAAGAAAAAAATCACCTTCGCGGCACTTTCTCTATATATCAGTTCACGGTTCATGAGGCACCCTCTGGTTTTTAATCCCCATTTTTTATCCTTCAAGTATAATATTTTCATCCCCGGTGATTACAGCGAAAAAAATAATTATCACTCTAAAAAAAAAGAACGAGAAAGACGTGTGTTGAACTTGAATGTATCCAGTAAGACCCGGATATCTATCTTCCTACCCTATATTTTACTCCTTATTTGAAGTTATTCCTAATGACCCCCCCAAAAAAATAAATAAATAAATAAATAAATAAATCTTGAGAATCATTTAGCTTAGCTCATTAGTTCATCGGTTATGACTCAAATCGACATCATCATCCTCATCATCATCATCATATAGGAAATCCATGAAGTAGTTAGTAGTAGTTTGTCTTGCAACTGTTTTAGTTTGGTCTTCATCGATTGAGTGTGCTTCCTCTTTTTGACTTGTTTATCCCCTTACTATTACGTAGCTCTAATGTATTCCCCCCCCCCCCCTCGTACAAAGAAAAATCGTACGGGCTATGAAAGAAAAGAAGAGATCAAAAAAGTGTTCGATTTCGATCGATTCAGAACCTGATGGTATGTATGTACACGTCTCGAAGCGCGGTCGGACGGAAAGCCAGGGTTGATTGACTTGGATCGATGAGTGTTCAGATGGTTTGATCGGGTAAGAGAGGGGGGATGTATACACCAGGAAGGGCTACAAACTTGATGAGAGTACCCCCCTCCCCCCCTCAACCTCAGGTTGATTTGATGCCGATCAAAGCTGGTCCCATCCCCGCGCTCATCATGACCCTAGAGACTGACGGTGGATGGACGTCGATTTTCGAATGGTGTTCACGTCTGGTTTCTCCTCTTCGAACTACTTGATCAGGAGGCGGAAGTCTTGGGTTTGGATCTGGTCGCAATCGGGATCCTGGTTGCGTTGGTGGGTCTACTCGTCGGTCAACCTAATCTCGATCTCGTTCCAGATCGAACCTCCAGAGACGGCTGCTGCAGGCATGATCTTCCATGAATTTGGTTTCCTTTTGGCTTTTTTTTTTTTTTTTTTTTTTTAAAAAAAAAAAAAAAAAAAAAAAAAAAATTTGCAGCTTAGAAAATCCTTTTGGATTTGTGCAAAAACCGTGTTTTTTTTTTTTTTTTTTTTTTTTTTTTTTTTTTTTGGGGGGGGGGGGGGGACGATGTTAAATTTGCAACCCTACACAACCCGTTCACAACTCGAAACGGGTCGTGTGGCGCAGTTTGCAACTCATCTGAGTTGTGAATGGCTGGCTGTTTGCGACCGACAGAGTTGTGAACAGTCAGCCGTTCACGCCTCAGATGGGTTGCAAATGACCATTCACGACTCATTTTTGAGTTGTGGTGTGCTGTTTGCAACTTGTTAACAACTTTTGAATTTACTTATTTACTTATTTTGTTATTTATTTATTAATTTTTGTTTTTGACTCAATTTTTGTTTGCAACTTGTTGTGTGTGAACCTCTGTTCACAATTCATATTGGGGTGAACAGTTTTTCACACCTGTTTGCAACCCAGGGGTGCAAATTTAATTCACTGCCCCCCCCCCTTTTTTTTTTTTTTCTTTTCTTTTCTTTTTTATTTTTTTTTTTTTGAAAAAAAAAGTAACAGGGGGGGGGGGGGTTCAAAAATGCAGACAAACCCCTGGGGGTTTTCTTTATTTTTTTTGATCATCCTGTTTTGATCTTTTAAGGAGTTTTTAAGCCAAGAACTGGTGGTTCAAGAACAACCCAAAAAAATTCCTCATAGATTTTTTTTTTTTTTTTTTTTTTTTGGTAAGGGAGGGGGGGGCCTTGGCATACAGATCTACTGTAGATGGCTGCAGTAAAGGATTTTAGTATCTGTGGAGATTAAAACCCCACAAAATGAAAACAACATGAGTTTGAGGATGAGGGGTGTGAGAAAAAGTAATACCCTTGATTTGATTTACCTCTGTTTTCATCATCACTATCTTTTTAGATTTTTCAATCAAATCGATTTATTTTTTCTTGTTGATTTTTAGTTGTAATTTGATATTGATATTGGAATCTATTTTTTTATTAAACTTATCATTTTTTAATATTGATAACATCAAAATGAAAATAAAAAAAAAACAAGGGCCAATGTTAAATTTGCAACCCTGGGGTCTCAAAACGCTGTTCACAACCCATCTGAGTTGCAAATGGGCGTTTGCAACCCATCTGAGTTGCCTTGTTATAATATATGTATTTTTTCATACATTTTTTTGACATTTTTTTTTTAATTTTTTTTTCATTTATTATTTATTTTTTTGACTTCTTTTTTTGACTTAAATAAAAAATTAAATTAAATTAAAAATATAAATATATAAAACAATATAAATATATAAAAAATATAAATAAATAATATGCAATAAATCAATAATAAAAAATGAATTGATTGATTAAAGTTGAAATATAAATATAAAAACAAATATAAATAAATAAAATGAAATAAATGTATATATATATATATAATAAAATAATTAATTAAAATAAATAAATATATAAACATATATATATAATGACATAAATAAAATCCGCATTTTTTTTGCCATTCACTACCCAAAATGGGTCACAAACTGCCATTCACAACCCACCTGAGTCACCCATGGCCATTTGGGACTCAAGTGGGTTGTGAATGGCCATTTTCAACACATTTTGGGTGGTGAATTGCACCACGCACCCCCTTTTAGGTCGTTAACGGGGGTTGCAAGGTTGATCTTTATTTTTGCCTGTTTAATTCTTGTCAGCCTCCTGGATTCCAAGAACCTTGCTATCCTTCAGCTACCAGAGGTGATAGTATAAGTAATAAATATATTATTTAATAAATGCAGCAAAATTCCGTAAAATACTTGGATAAAGCTTATTGCAAGGTTAATTGGTTTGGTTATGGTTTATTGTTATAAATCAATATAGATAAATTGATTATTGAATATTTTTATAGAGGGGCCACAATTATATTGGGGATCTTTAACACCTCTCTTCAGGGATTTCAGTATGAAAACAGGTAGTCCTGGTTACTTTGGGCTCTTTAGTTTAAAGGGTATTTTGCCCAAAGATAATATGTATATAAAATACATGGTGGAGTGGCAGGGATTGGTAACCAAGCTGCCATGACAGAGAAAGGATAATAAAACTCACTGGTATATTATTAAATCCTTAGGGTATCTGTTTGGGACGTGCACTGATGGGTTAAACCTGTATACTGGGGTTATAAGGTTGTTCAGAAGTTTAAATTGATAAAAAGAGGTTGAGGACAGATATTATTGATCAGACTAAGAAATAAATCACTTACTTATCTCTTATTTCCCATGTGGGTTGTAGCATGTTTACACGGTACCTAAGTTTCTCAGGCTGCCTGTCACTTTTTCAACCCGTAGTCCCACGGCTGCGTACTTGTCAGAGGCCCGGGGCTGCGTACACAACCTTGACGGAGTGACAGGGCTGTATCTCAGCTGCGCACCGGTGCATTGGCTGCTGGGGCTGCGTGCGGGAATTTTGACAAAACAGATTTCTGTCTGTAACTCCTAAAATATACACAACACCTCAATTTTGACTGAATTTTAGGTGTGAAACCTATAAGTGACAATGTGTGTGAAATATTTAATTGACCAAAAGCTCAATAGTGGAGCTGTAGTATTTTAGTCTTTCTTTCCTTAATGATTTAAAAATATAAGGAGTTGGATTTCAAGGGTGGGGTCAGTGAGTGACCCTACCTAATTTTGGGTGGAGCATCCATTTTTGTTATAATATTTATGGTTTTCCTACTCCTTCTTAGGTTAAGTTTATTATTATTATTATTATATTATTTCTGTTACTGTTGCAGCTTGCTCTGCAATAGTAGCAAGCTGACAATTATTTTTTTGGTTATTTGAGTTCTGATCAAGTTTTTTAAAAAAATAAAAGGGATTTATGAGATTTCTTTTAGATTTTTTTGATGTAATCTCTTCCTTTAAAAAAATCATCCAAAAAATCCAAAAAATCAATAAAAAGGCAAACAGAAAGATTCCAAAATTTGATTTTTTATCATCATTTTTGGTGATATCAGCTCTCTTTAAGATTAAAAAACAATCAAGAGCTTTCCATTATTTTCATAAATTTTTTTGGATTTATTCTTTTAGGGCAATGTTAAATTTGCAACCCTGCATGACCTGTTCACACCCCAAAATGGGTTGAGTGGTGCAGTTTGCAACCCATTTGGATTTTGAATGGCTTCTTGCAACCCATCTGAGGTGTGAATAGCTGTTAACACCCCAAAATGGGCTGCAAACCGCGTAACAACCAATTTGGAGGTGTGAACGGGTTGCATAGGGTTGCAAATTTTTATTTTTATTTATTTATTTTATTTGTTTACATATTTTTTATGTTTATGTTTATATTTATTTATTTTATTTTTTTATATATCTGTTTATATTTTTATTTTTGATATATTTACGTCATTTATTTTTTATTTATCTATTTTTTAGTTATTTATCCTTAGTTATTTATTTATTTTATTTTTTATTTTTTATTTTATATTTTATATTTTTTATATTTTATATTTTATATTTTATATTTTATATTTTATATTTTATATTTTATATTTTATATTTTAAATTTTATATTTTTATATTTTATATTTTATATTTTATATTTTATATTTTATATTTTATATTTTTAATTTTTCATTTTTCATTTCTTATGTCTTATTTTTTTATTTTTTTATTTTTTTATTTTTTTATTTTTTTATTTTTTTATTTTTTATTTTTTTATTTTTTTATTTTATTTATTATATATCTATTTGATTTCTTATTTATGTACTTACTTATTTATCAATTTCTTTATTTAGGATGATGATAAATTCACAACTCCGTTCAGTCATGTACAAAACTCAAATGGGCCGTGTGGCACGCAACACAACTACAATTTGGTTGAGTGGTCTCTACACAACTTGAATGTAGTTGTGTAGCCCCCAAAAAACAGTTCTATGTCTTGTGACACCCTACACAACTACTTTCAAGTCATTGAGGGCAGTAAACAACTCAAATTCAGTTGTGTAGCATGCCACACAACTACAAGTGTTGTGGGCCAAAATAAAAAAAATAAAAAAGTAAAATAAATTGAATAAAAATTCAAAAGAAAAAAAACAGAAATGAACCAAAAAATCAAAATATGTTGATTTTTTGGTTAAAATAAATAAAACAATTAATTAATTAATTAATCAATAAATAAAAAAATAAACAAACAAACAAACAATTAATCAATCAATTAATTAATTAATTAATTGAATAAATAAATAAATAATAATGAATAGATAGATAAAAAAAGAAAAATGTGTTTGGAACAACCCATTTGACCAGTGTATGTGCCCCCACTCATTGATTGGGTTGCATGGGGCCCTACACAACTCCCACATGACTGGGAGTTGTGAATTCATCATAACCCATCTATTTATTTATGTATTTATTAATTCATTTATTTATTTATTGATTTATTTATTTATTTATTTATTGATTGATTGATTTATTTCTTGATTTCTTGATTTATTTATTTATTGATTTATTTATTGATTTATTGATTTATGGATTTATTGATTTATTTAAATATCTAATTATCTAATTATTTTATTTTTTATTTATTTATTGAATGATTTATTTATTTATTTTATTTATTTATTTTATTTATTTATTTTATTTATTTATTTTATTTATTTATTTTATTTATTTATTTATTTTATTTATTTATTTATTTTATTTATTTTATTTATTTATTTTATTTATTTATTTTATTTATTTTATTTATTTATTTTATTTATTTGTTTTATTTATTTGTTTTATTTATTTGTTTTATTTATTTGTTTTATTTATTTGTTTTAGTTATTTGTTTTATTTATTTGTTTTATTTACTTGTTTTATTTATTTGTTTTATTTATTTGTTTTATTTATTTGTTTTATTTATTTATTTTATTTATTTATTTTATTTATTTATTTTATTTATTTATTTTATTTATTTGTTTTATTTATTTATTTGTTTTATTTATTTGTTTTATTTATTTGTTTTATTTATTTGTTTTATTTATTTGTTTTATTTATTTATTCTATTTATTTGTTTTATTTATTTGTTTTATTTATTTATTTTATTTATTTATTTTATTTATTTATTTTATTTATTTATTTTATTTATTTATTTTATTTATTTATTTTATTTATTTATTTTATTTATTTGTTTTATTTATTTGTTTTATTTATTTATTTTATTTATTTATTTTATTCATTTATCTTATTTATTTGTTTTATTCATTTGTTTTATTCATTTGTTTTATTCATTTGTTTTATTCATTTGTTTTATTTATTTGTTTTATTTATTTGTTTTATTTATTTGTTTTATTTATTTGTTTTATTTATTTATTTATTTATTTTATTTATTTATTTATTTTATTTGTTTTATTTATTTATTTGTTTTATTTATTTATTTTGTTTATTTGTTTTATATATTTGTTTTATTTATTTGTTTTATTTATTTGTTTTATTTATTTGTTTTATTTATTTATTTTATTTATTTGTTTTATTTATTTATTTATTTGATTTTATTTATTTATTTATTCATATATTTATTCATTTTATTTATTTACTAATTTATTTTTATTTTTATTATTATTATTTTTATTTTTTTTGACACTATTTTTGTTGACACATCACATGGGTTGTGAACCTCTGTTCAAAACTCATATGGGGTGTGAACCTCTGTTCACAACTCATATGGGCTGTGAATGGCTTTTCACACCTGTTTGCAACACTGGGCTTTCAAATTTGACATTGCCCATTCTTTTACCTTAAAAAATTTATTCAAAAAAAAATAAAATAAATAAATAAGGACTTTGGCATCCTTTAATTTGCTGTTATAATTCATTTTTTTTGGTTATTGAAGCTCTCAGAAATCTATCAAAACAAACAACTTTCTAATATTTTTAGAAGATTTTTTGGATTTATTTTTTTAGGTTAATATTAAAGTCAAGGCCCATTGAGCTGTGGAAAAAGCTCAAAATGAGCAATTCAGCCAACACACCACTGTCCCGGCTTGTGTGGGATGCTGAACAACTACATTTGAGCTATTTAGAACTCCACATGGCTTGAATGTAGTCGTGTGGAATCCCACACACCACTGGACCATCCGCCATTTTTTAATGGTGGGTTTCAACCCAAATCGGCCATTTCAAAACTGCCATAAAAAATCAAAAAAACCCATTTATTTCAGATCAGACATGTCAGAGTTACCTGGAAATAAATGGGTTTTTTCAAATAAAGTATAAAAAGGCTTTCACCAGTTCAACTAGGTCATTCCACATCATCACCCCTGGGTTTAACCTCCGGCCTTGTTGGAAAAATTCTACCTCCAACCTCATCCAAAAAATTTGATTTTCATTGCTCTCGTCACTTCATCACTCTCATCCCCTCATCACTTCATCAATATCACCTTGCTTCATCAATCTCATAACATTATTGCTTTCATCAAATCTGTCCTCTCATTGCTTCATTGCTTCATCCCTGCTGTCATCACATCCCTTTATCACTTCATTGCTTCATCACTTTATCACTTCATCCCTCATCCCTGCTTTCATCAAATCCCTTTATCACTTTATTTCTTCATCCCTCATCCCCGCTTTCATTGCATCCCTTCATCAATTTATTGCTTCATCCCTCATTCCTGCT
Organism: Puccinia polysora; assembly: GCA_025617555.3. Classification (NCBI taxonomy): domain Eukaryota; kingdom Fungi; phylum Basidiomycota; class Pucciniomycetes; order Pucciniales; family Pucciniaceae; genus Puccinia; species Puccinia polysora. The sequence goes on from CM062626.1 coordinate 29,069,169, forward strand.
TTCATCACATCCCTTCATCACTTCATTGCTTCATCACTTTATTGCTTCATCCCTTCATCCCTCTTACTCTTTTTAAATGGCCCCTTCACAATACTCCCCCCGCAAGTCCAGTAAATAAACCAATGGAAAAAAGCAAACATCCCCCAGGAACTCAAAATCTAACAATCCTCCCCCATCAGCTTCCAAAGGCTCAAGTCAGCTCAAGAGAGCTGATCACATCATCCTGGTAAACTGGCTCAAAATTCCCTCCAACTACAATTCTTGCTTTGGATCCAACAATGAAACACATTTTGGCCAACCTCCATCCTCCAAGGTCAATGGTTATACCCTGATGACCAATGAACTCAAGAATAAAACAAAAGGTAGGCTGGATCTGTCATCCAAACAGATGAGGGAGCAATTCAAGAATTATTGAGCCAAGTACAAAAAGGCCCACTCCATTTCAATCTCCACTGGCTTTGGTATCACCAACTCTGACAAAGCCAAAGGAATCAACTCAGTGGTTGACAAGTTGGACTCCATTTGTCCTTTTTATATTCAAATGGATGAAATCTTGGGAAAGAAGGCCAAAATAACCCCTCTTCCTTCTTTTGATATCTGATACAGTTGATGCCAAGGACTTGGCTGTGGATGCTCAGCCTAGAAATGAGGACCCCAATAAGACCTTTGCCTTGGAGTGGCCCCCATCCAATGCTGAGGAGGATATTCCAACACAGTCAGCTCCAATTGCATCTACTTCAGCATCGATTGATGAGTCAAATAGGACCTTGGACCCCTCACTTTCTTCTTTTGATTTCTCTCTTCCTGGGGTGGAAAAACTGGAGAACTTGGCCAATGAGGAGGATTTTATTCCTGTATTGCCACTACCATCAACATCTGCTCAAGTAAGCGCCCAAGTTCTTTTCTATTCTGTATGGTTAATCCTGACTGATTTAGATTGTAAAAAAAACAGGCTCATCAATTCCTGATTGGCAAAAAGCTCAAGTCAATGGGGCCTCCCACATCCCCTTAAAATGAGAGAAACACCATTCCAACACAAAACTCCTCCTCAAAGGGAAAGTAAAAGGCCTCAAATTCCATCAACATCAACCCAAATAGCCGTCAAAAGAGGAGAAATACTTCAAGCTTTTCTGGCTTTGAGGATTTCATGGAGAAGCAAGATTCAAGTAAGAATGTTGGATTCTCCTTGCTTTCAAAATCCAGCTCATTCCTGTTCCCCTCTGAAAAAAAGTGAAATTGCAAATTGAATCTGAAAAACTTTAGTTTGAAAAGGAGAAGTGGGATTTTCAACTGGCTATGGATTTTCAAAAGCAAAAAGCTGAGTGTTTGGCTCATCAAAAAAAAGTTGGAGGCTGAGTGGCAAATTAAACAGGCTGAGCTGGAGTTTCAAAAAGAGGAAAAGGAGAAGGATCAAGAGGAAGTCTGACTCCAAAAGGAGAGGGAAAGGCTAGCCACAGAAAAAAAAGATAAGTTATCCGTAGCCATGGCATGTATTGGTAGCAGTAGAACTGTGGATGAAATCAAGGAAATCACTCAATTTCTGGGCTTGTAAATATATTTACTTTAAAAATTTTAAAAATAAAAAAAAAATTTTCTTGACTTGTAAATATATTTAGTTTAAAAATTTTAAAAATAAAAAAAATAAAAATTTATTTTTGATTACTACAATGTTTGAGACTATTTGAAACTCCACCTATAAACAAATATTTTTATTTTTTATTTACATTTTTTTCTAGAGTATATTGCCCCACTTTTTAAGTCCCTGCAGGTGTTCCTGGTGGTTTTGTTGATTTGCATGGAAATAGACATCCTTGTATGAGTGGCAGTGTCCACAGCAGGAAAATTACAGTTTTTGTACTTATTTGCCGCCCAAACCATTTTTAAAATACCTTTTTCTTTGAAATCAATACCAAAACATAAATCAGGAAAAATAAATTGCCAATCAGATACTTGAAATTCATCCTTGTTGTCAATAATTTGTCCATTTGATTTGTTTGTTGGAACCACAAGTAAAAACAAATAGTCTGGGAGGTTCCCTTGGTCAATATGGGGACAGTTGATGAAGCCATTTGAGTTGAAAGTGATACGTGGTGAACAGTCAAAAGCGGTGAGGCGGGATCCAAATTCCAAAGAAGAGAAGGAGGGGATGTGGTGGTCCACCATTATTTCCCGGTTGGAATCAAATGAAAGTTTGGCTCAGTTTCAAAACATTTGGCCTAGGATTTGAGAGACTTTGTCCAACCTAAGGTTGAGGAAAGCATGCTCTTGAGGGGAAGTTTGAATAGCTTTTTTATTTGAATATTGGCCAAACAGTTCAAAAGAGTGAATCAATTTTATCCATCTGATAGCCCATATCTTCCCGCCACAAGATCTTGAGGGGCCAACAGTGTTGAAAAATTTTTTTGATTGGTGAAGGAAAGTAATCACAAAGTTGATGTCCTTCTTCTCTTCCTCAGAGAGTTCATTCAAAGGGAGAAATTTGATTATGGCCACAAGAGAGTCTTGACAATCGGTTTGGTCAAGAATGAAAACTTTTCCACCAGTGAAGAAATGGAACTTTTCAATATTCTGTTTGGCTTGTTCAAACTCTTCAGGGTTGGGATTTTTTTTGTTCTTTTTCTTTTTGGCAGCAAGAGCAGGGTACAAATCCGAAGGTCACAGTTTTTGTCTAGACCCTAGAATCTTTTCCAAAAACCTTTCTTCAGGCACTTCCAAAGAGATTTTGGATTCTCTCATTTGAGCCCTCTTTTGCCAAAGAGCCCTCTGCTTTCCACATCTCTTCATGTTTTTCAACACATCTCCTTCCATCTTGTTCCCTCCCATGCAGCTGCTTTGCTTGGGGTGAGGATCAAGACGTGATTTGATTTTTTGTATAACATTTGGAGAATGGCGGGAGAAGCATGGGTCATGCAGAAAAAGGGCAGGCATGGAAAGAAATGGGTGTAAAAAGGGGTGTTGCATTGTGGGGAATCCAAAAAAAAAAACAATCATCAGTCATGTTTCAATTATTGCAGAAGATGAACAAAAGTGGAAAAACAAATACTGGTCCGTCAATGATGATAGCCCCCCCGCCAAAAAAAAAGGTAAGTCAGATTCATTGATCAATCAATGAGCGGAAGGAGAAGAAGGAGAAGGGGTTCACAGGGGTCAACTTGGGGAATCAGCAAGGCAGGGTGGGGGTCAGTTGGCCAGCCAAAGAGGGGGGTGGGGCCCTGGGTCAGTTGGTTGGGTGGCCAAGGAGGGGGGGTCAGTTGGTCAGTCACCTGGCTAAGGAGGGGGGGGGGGGGGGTGGCGGGTTGGTCAGCCAATGGAGGGGGGCAGTTGGGTTGGCTGGGCGGGTTGGAAAATGGAGGGGGGCAGTTGGGTTGGCTGGGCAGGTTGGCCAATGGAGGTGGGGGGGGCATTGTTGGTCCGCCAATGGAGGGAGGCGGGGTGGGTTGTTGGTTGGCCAATGGAGGGAGGCAGGGCGGGTTGTTGGTTGGCCTAAGGAGGGGAGGGGGGGGGGCGGGTGCATTTGGCCAAGCAAGCGGGGGTAGGGGCCAGCTTTGCGTGGCCATTGGCATTGGCAATCCAAGGGGGAGGGGGTGAGAGGGGGGGTGTTAGTTGGGAGCAAGGGGGAGGGAGGAGGGAAGGGGCTCACCTGGGGGATTGAGAAAGGCAGTCAGAGAGGACCTAAAGGTTGATTGATCAAAGGATCAGCAACAGGTGAGGGGCAGGAAGAGGAAGAGGGGGGAGGGGGCTTGCCAGGTTTGCCAACCAAAGGAGGAGGGGAGGCAGTGAGTGAAGTGAGGTGAGGTGGTGATGGTGGGTGAGGTGGAGGTGGAGGGTGAGGTGGAGAGTGGACCAGTGGTTTGGTGGGGTGAGGTGGGTGGTTTGGAAGTTTTGGTTCTGTTTTTTTCTAAGTCCACCAAAAAAAAAAAAATTCCAAGTCAGCCTTGGATGCTTGGTTGAACAACTAAAACCAAAAAAGATATTTCACCTATTTAAAAACCAAATGCTACAAATCAAAGTGAGCAAGTGTGAAGGGTAGAATCTGCTCTCTCATGGCCAAAGATGAGGTAGAAGATGAGACGGGGATGACTTGAGGAGGATCAGGAATATCTTCTTCAAATATTTTGTCCCATTCATCCTTGATGTTGGCAAGAAGGTTGTGAAGGATTACACAAGTGATAATCCAGTTGATGAAGATCTTCATGTCCTTCAAATTTTGAAGCTGGTTTTGCATCTCCCATAAGCTTTCCCATCTTCCTTTCAGGATTCCTATGGCATGCTCAATCCAAACTTGTTATTGGGAAAGATGATAGTTGAAATCTGTTTTCCCTTGATCATTGGAAGAAACATGAAAAACATTGTGGTATGCTGGAACTACATATTTACCACTAGCATAAGCCAAATTGGCCAGAAGGTATTGATCTTGGTCAAAGTAGTTCTCTGGTTGTTGGGCAATCCACATCCAATTGAAAACATATGAATCATGACAAGAACCCAGAAGGCCACTGTGGAGGGATATGAACCTCTTGTTGTTATTGAAAACAAGTTTTAGGGCCACAGAGTATCTAAACAAAGAGATGCAACATATTTGGTCAGTGCGTGATCAAAAGTTTTATCAAAGTAATTGGAAAAGAATGAATCAATTGCCTCTTTTGAAAATCAAAATAGTGGTTTCCATCTAGCTTGGGGTTTTTGACTCAAGGGGATGGTGGTTCCATCAACAAGACCAGTGCAACCAGGAAAGCCTTCAGTCTCCATTACTTGAGATATCTCCTAATGTTCTTCTTTTGTTGGCCAAAAAAGGACTGAGAAATGGAAAGATAGGATAGCAATCATGA